>OZJO01009643.1:0-12601 GCA_900406225.1 Acrobeloides nanus
AATCCGGAATTCGGATTCTGAATCTTTTTTTATATTTGGAACAACTGGTCGAATTTGTGGAACAACATGTCGGATCAACTAGTCGACCGGTTGTTCCGACCATTTGTTCCGACCCGATGTTCCAATAAAAAAGAAATTTTTTATTTGAACAACCGGTCGAAAATTCGGAACAACCAGTCGGAACAACCTGTCGGAACAACCGGTCGGAACACAACGACCGGTTGTTCTGACTTTTCGACCGGTTGTTCCGACTTTTTGACCGGTTGTTCCAAGAGAACAACTGGTCGATTTTTCGGAACAACAGGTCGGAACAACCAGTCGGAACAACAGGTAGCTTTTTGAACAACCGGTAAGAACAAAGTGCAGTTTGGAACAACGTGTTCTCGTTCGTAAGATACGTATGCAACAAAAAATGATATGAAAATGAATAGGTTGTTTTTCGGAAATCACGAGCTCAGGATTTTGAAGAAAAAATTTTTTTTAATTATTTAAAAATTTTTTCAGTTTTTGTTTCAATAATAAATTAATATTGAAAATCAGGCAATAAAAAGTAAAGAAAATTTTTCTGAAAAATACGTAATTTTCAAAATGCAAATTTAACAAACTTTTGAGAAATATTTTCGCAATGATAAAGAGGAAATCTACCTCTACATTACTGTAATATACCCCTATACATTTTGTAAAAACTCTATTTTGAGCCCAATGAAAGATAACAAATCTTAAAACATTTTTATTTCGTAAATGGGCCAACCCCAAGATCTCTGTGACTAAAAGTGGACATAAGCATAGTATCTTAGCCTTTTCAAGAGGGAAAAACGGGGTACTGTGAGAATTAATTAAAATGGGTAAACCCAAATGCACGAAAAATGACAAATGTCACGCATGAAGATATTTTGGGAAAACCATTCCACCAATCGCAAAGATTTAGCCAATAGGAGACGGGATTAGTGAGTATAAAAATCGGGAATACGATCAAAGAGGGCTCTTCGGCATGATGCGAAGACCAAAAGCCGGTCGGGTTATGAATTAAGCGTTTTGCAGTTTTTCGTAAAACGTTTATTTGTCACAAATTTTGAGAACCATTATATATTGTTATTTGAATATTCATATGATCATAAACTTTAAGTAACTATTTCGTGTACACGTTAAACTCGTTGCCCTAGTAAACCGAAGCGAAAGGGATGATGCTTCGGTCGATTCGCTGCTCTATGAATTTTTACTTTTACCCAGAAGGTACCAATAAATTACTTTACTAACATTTTATTCACGAAGAAAGCAAAATTTGTCAAATCGGAAACCTTGGTGTTATAGAGCTAGATTTCCTCTTTATTGTTGAGAAAAAATTTCTCAAAAGTCTGTTAATCTGAAGGAGGAGTAGCATTTTGAAAATTGCGTATTTTTCAATCTCTCTTCAAAATCCTGAACTCGTGATTTCCCGACAAAACAACCTATAACCAAATTTTGCCCTCAGAGACTAAATAAGCCCTCTAGCGCCAAATTTAACCCTCTACAGCAAAATTTAGCCATTAGAACGAAATTGAGATATTCTTTGCCAAATTACGTATTTTTCAATCTCTCTTAAAATCCTGAACTCGTGATTTACCGAAAAAAATCCTATATATGATTAGCAAATATTGGAGTAGTTCGCTATTTGTGCCCCATTTATCATGGTCTAAAAGTGCTTCAGGGAGCCGACGCTCATGGCAGCATGGACCAAAATGTGGTTGCTCATATAAGTCCGATTTAACCTTTATTTTTGGCGAATTTTTAGGGGTGCTGTTATATCCAGGTTTGACTGTATGCCTATCAATACTTTTTTGGACTATGTGGAATTTCTGGTACACTTGGATGAGTAATAAAACTTTAATATTAAAAAATATATATTAAAATCGATCTCCGACTATCCTTAGCGAGACTTTGCACGAGGACTGAGCAGAGTTGCAACTTCTTGACGAAATATATTGGTGCATAAGCGCAACTTCTCTTTAGATGCAGGAAACATATCAATCATTAAATATCCAAATATTCTTTTGTAGCACCAGCTAAAAAAATAATCGAGAAAAAAGTTTTTTTAATTATATATTCAGAAAGATCATGAAAAGTAGAGCATTTTTTGTTTTTATGATACCCTCTGAATCGTTGTATTTTTCCATATATTTGCGTTTGAAATTTAAATTTTTTTTGAATGTTTTCATAAAAATTGAATTTTTTGAACCTGGTTCACTGTTGGAGTTGCAGTGAACAAGTTCAAATGAAGTTGTGCGTCGAAACGAAAACCCTTAATTGTGATATATAAATTCATGATCCTAAATCTTTACTAGCGTTGACCACCATAAAAAAACCCGTTGAATTTACACATTTATCACAAACTCCATAGTTGGCGCATTCTTTTAATTTTCTAGCACCGATAAAAATAATCAAATTGATAAAAGTGAAGTTAAAAAAAAGTTTTTTTGCAAAAATTTGCATAAAGATAAAAACTATAGGATAAATATATAGCAAAATTCGAACACAAATTTGTCAATTTTGGATATGAAATTGAAGAAATGATCATTTAGTCGCCTGTTCTACTATAAGTAAATGCAACTTTTCATTGGCTACCTAACAGTATGATCCATTAAAATTTTGCATTTGTGCAATTTTTTCAATTTTGTTACGCCATGGATGGATTACCTATGCTCATAGGCGTAGTCAGGATTTTCTGACAGAGGGCTAATCGAGTAAAATGACCAAAATGTTGAAAAAATCATAAGGTAAAATAAGATACCTGTTGTTTTTTTTCTTAAAATTTTTGACGACAGGGGGCTATAGCCCCTCCCCCTCTGGCTACGCCTACGGCCTATGCTACAATCCCTTAGTGAGTAGAGGCGGGAGATAGTCTCTTATGCAATTGAATATATCCGAACTTCAGACTTCTAATTACAATATATTCGAAATATTAATCACAACCTATTATTTTTAGCTTTTAACATGTAACTTATTTACACATCTAGGAGATAGTCTCTTACGCAAGTATTATAACTACAGCGAGAGTCAAAAGTCATCTATCATCGGTTTTTGGAGGATATCTCTTGATTTGCACTAATATAAGGGAATTATCTCGAATGTCATTTCACTTAAAAATTGTTTCCTGGCTTAAAAGTGGTATGGCATGCTGGCAACCCGACGTTATTTGTATCCAAATTGACACCACTATGATGAGATAAAGCCCAAAATGTGATTGATTTTTGGGCTCATAATTAGAGTTCAAAGATACTGTCATAACTTTTTACAGATAAAATTTTTCTATAACTATGTTGGCATTTATTAGAGGGTGCTAAAACGCAAATTATGATATATTAACCGTGGGCTCAAACTTTTGTCTTTATGGCTAAAAAGGTGCATTATAAAAATTACGTCATTTTCGATTAGTGGATTTTGTGCATTGTAATTTGATTGAAATGAAATATAAAATTTTAAAAGACAATTTCCTTTTTTTTATTGAAATAGATTTAGAAAATAATTAATTTTATTTTATATAAATTCTGAGCACGCAACTCCGTTTGTGTGCTGGCTCAGAATTTTTTATAACGCAATTTTAGCCATGAAGACAAAAGTTTGAGGCCAAAGTTTATATATAATAATTTGCGCTTTTGTATCCTCTAATAAACGCAAAAAATTTTATTGAAAAAGCTTTTATCTATAAAAAGTTATGACGGTTTCTTTAAATCATAATTTTGACCCTCAAAAATCACATTTTTGGCTCTAATCCTCACAGTATCAACTGGAAAAACTATTTCGGAGTGGATCCCATTTTTTCTCACACAATTAATTTTTTTCTCACATAATTTAATTTTTTCTCACATATATTTTTTCTCACACAATATTTTTTCTCTCACATTTGTTTTTTTCACGTCGCGATGCCATCATGACTCCACGACACCTTCGTGATGTCTCAAGCCGTCATGATGCCTCGATGTCGTCATGACTCTACGACGCCGTCGTGACATCGCAACGCTGTCATGATGTCGCGACGTCTTCGTATGTCTTGATGCCGTCATGATGCTGCGACATTTTCATGATATCGCGATGCCATCATGACACCGTCGTAACATCGTGATGCCATCATGACGCCTCAATATCGTCATGAAGCCGCGACGTCGCGACGCTGTAATGATGTCGTGATTCGGTCGTAACGATGCCGTCGTAACGCCGCGACGCTGTCGTGACGCCGTAAGACATCGCGATGCCATCGTGATAGGCAAATATGTGAGAGAGAAAAATATTGTGTGAGAAAAAATATTTGAGAGAAAAAAATTGTGTAAGAACAAAATTTATGTCTTTCGGCGTTTTTACGTCTCCGCCATCGGTAAAAAATTGGCGCATGTTTGGAGAAATCGAAGAAACCTGATTGAAAATGTTTCCTTGTAAGAGGAACACTTTAATTCCAAATAGGAATCTTAGTCTTTTTCTACCCCACCATACGAACGCTTGAGGATCACAACAGTTCCCTTTTATAATTTGTATAGATAAGCTCATTTTTAGGAATAGTGAAGCTCGGATTAACCACGCCGAGAACGTGGAAATATAGGGAATTTTTAAATTAGGCAAAAGTTTTCAGACTCGAACCCGGACCTCCTGGATACCATCCATGATCTTATCACCTATCTAAAAATGAGTTTATTACCTATCAGTAAGCCCTACGTCCGTCTTGTACCGTTAATCGGTAGATGGCATACATGTGTTAATCACAGTGTGAGTAGTGGAAAATACACCGTCAAGTATTCACCAATTAACGGGCATCAGTTGTAGGTTTCGGTAGCACAATAGTAGTGCATTTGGACGGTAGCCAGGAGGGCCGAGTTCGAGTCCCGGCCGGGTCCGAAAACTTTTGCCTAATTTAAAAATTCCCCAATTTGTATAGATTAGAAAACGTGATGGATACGACGGCAATATGGCTATCGATGATAGAAAAGTTTTATAACGGCTCAATTCAGCCTTATACAGTCGGTAATGATGTTAAAGAAATGTACTATGTTGATGCGATAGATGCTATTCCAAAATTGTGTGCAGAAAAATGTAAATTTTTAGAGTAGATAGTATTTATACCTATAAATACAGACAATATCTCTTACAATCCGCTAGAATGGGCCAAAATGGGCAGTAACTCACTACCCTATCAATGTTATTATCATACATTAAAAGAATATTTTGAACAAAATCCGAATGCCGTGAGCGAATATTCAATGTTAATGGATGCATTGAATAATCGGGATATAATTTGTTTATTAATAGTAAGATGTTAATCAATATTTGCACAGTCCCCAACAGGCCCGTATTTAGAATTTGACGAAGGAGGGGGCAAAAAATTTTTTAGGTCGGTTTGGGAGCATTACTGTAGTTTGATTTTCTAAAAAACGTAAATGTTTGTCAAAAATGCCAAAAAAACGAAAAAGATGTAAATTAGTAAAAAAAATTGTCATTTGTGTTGAAAAATAGCAGCAAATTTTAGACATTTTATGATGAAGAAATTTTTTGGGCAAAAACATAAGAGGAACATTTTAGGGAATTTTCATTTTTTCGACAATAAAGAAGGGGGCAATTGCCCTCCTTTAAAGGACCAGTCCAGTAATTTACAACCATATGAAAAAATGATATATTCGGAAAGATCATGAAAAATAGAGCATTTTTTGTTTTTACGGCATGTTCTGAATCGTTGTAGTTTTTGAGATAATTGCGCTTGAAACTTTGAATTTGTGTACAAGTTCTTCGTTGTAATACACAAACTTTTTTGAATTTTTTGCGGAAAAATCGATTTCCGCATCGATTTTTTAAATTTTCATAAAATGAACATTGTGCATTTTTTATACTAAATGAAACGAACAAAATGACACCAAAATTATCCAATTTGAACATTGTTTTGGGTTATTGAAACGAAAACATGAATCAGGGTTTTCGTTTCAATAACCTAAAACAATGTCATTTTGTTCGCCTCATTTAGCTATAAAAAATTGCTAAAATGTTCATTTTATGAAAATTTAAAAGATTGATGCAAGAATCGATTTTTCCGCAAAATTCAAAAAAGTTTGTGTATTACAACGAAGAGCTTGTAACAAATTCAAAATTTTAAACGCAATTTCGATTCAAAACATGCCGTAAAGACAAAAAATGCCCCATTTTTCATGATCTTTCCGAGCATATCATTTTTTCATATGATTGTAACTTGACCTGGTCCTTTAAATACAGGTCTGGCCCCAAATATCTCATTTTTTGTAAAAAAAAGTATTTAAATTTTTATAGTTTGCTATATTTGGTATTATCATTTCATGTTTAAATATTGGAATTGTTTTAAGTTCAAAGAAATCGAAAAATCCATTAGGAGTGTTAGTGTTATTCATGTCAACTGCCAACCTGATCATTTATCTTGAAGGAATCTTTATAGACTATGCTGATTTATTTAATAATGCGTAAGTAAAGAGTAACCCCAAAAATTTGGATTTTTGCTCCATTTTGAAAATTAATCCAATTTTATGGGACATCCTTTATCCGTGGCACAAAGGAATGAAAGCTTTACCCCAACACCAAAATCTGGAAATGAAAAAATTTAATGGTCTCCTTATATTGTTGCCCAAAATTTTTAAAAATTTAAAAAAATCCTAATGGTTCCCCCATTATGATCTCTCATCAAAAATTGTCTGAATGGTCTATTTTTCCTATAAAGAAATTATTTAGTTGTATTAATTCATTAGGATCATCAAATAATCAATTTTTATCCGGCAAAATGAATCCTTGTGGATTTTGGCATTTCCTCTATACATTTTCAAATACCATTCCAGTAAAAGAAATTGTCGTGTACGTGCAAAGATGGCCAAAAGCACTTGTTGCTGGGATGCGAATGTCAAAATCATTAAACAATTTGTTATTTCTCAGCATGCTAAACACATACAGCAATAGAATTACTGTGAAAACTACATTTATATATTGTTTTATATGGACAATTAGTATGGGATCATTTTTGTCGATTTTGCTAATTACAAGTGAGAAAAATGGTTTTCTGTAATATTAACCCCTCTTTGCCGGTCCATCATAAAAGAATGCTAGAAGGTTGAAAAGATCACCCTGGGGTTTTTTATGGGAACAGAGGTGTAATGTAATTGGAAGAATTTTGTAAATCAGAATTCGTAATTTTTCGTAATCTCAAAAATTTCGTAATTCGAAATTTTTCGTAATCCTAAAACTTTAGTAATTTCCAAATTTGAAAATTTCAATAAATAAAATTTCGACTAAAAAACTTGTCTTTTTTGTTTTGTTTTTAGTCCTTGCTCTAGAAAAGGTTTCAGGCTCCGGGACTTTTTGCATTTTGTATATCTTTCTCAGCTATCCCCGTGTGCCTCTCGATTTTTCATAAAACATCTTTTTTGTTTTTTTACAGAAGATTTGAACAATCTCTTCGTTGTAATACACAAACTTTTTTGAATTTTTTTGCGGGAAAATCGATTCTTGCATTAATCTTTTAAATTTTTATAAAATGAACATTGTAGCAATTTTTATAGATAAATGAGGCGAACAAAATGACACCAAAATTATCCAATTTGAGCATTGTTTTGGGTTATTGAAACGAAAACCCTGATTCATGTTTTCGTTTCAATAACCCAAAACAATGTTCAAATTGGATAATTTTGGTGTCATTTTGTTCGTTTCATTTAGTATAAAAAATTGTACAATGTTCATTTTATGAAAATTTAAAGATTGATGCAAGAATCGATTTTTCCGCAAAAAATTCAAGAAAGTTTGTGTATTACAACGAAGAGCTTGTACACAAATTCAAAATTTCAAACGCAATTATCTCGAAAACTACAACGATTCAGAACATGCCGTAAAAAGAAAAAATGCTCCATTTTTCATGATCTCTCCGAATATGTCATTTTTTCATATGATTGTAAATACTGAACTGATCCTTTAATAACTTTGCTCTTGATTCAGTCAATTCGATATCTTGGTATTACTTATGACAACACACCTAATTTTGAAAATCATATTTCTATTATAGTCAAAAGCATTTTTGATAGGAAAAAATTAACATTTGATAGGAACATCTATACATTGAGATCTTGGTGTCATTTTAAAGCTAAGAACATAAGCTTTAAAATGACACCAAGATCTCGATGTATAGATGTTCCTATCCAATGTTATGGTGAAAAGTATCATAAATTATCTACCGTAGGCGGTCGGATAATTTTCGCACATCCTGTATGTACTTTTGTATATTTAATTATGACTTAAAGGACAGTGCAACAGAAAAATCGATTTTCTGGAAATAAGTCTATCATGTAGAACTGCGTTCACAGATCATTTTTTAATTTTTACACCATAGAATGTAGACCCCATTTTCATAGAAAAAAATTGCAAAAAAGTGAAGTGACTGGGAACAATTAAAATTCGATAAATCATAACGAAATTGAACATTTGAATCATATGTCCTCTGTAGCGCTAATGCGCAAAGCGCTTTTTTGCCACCAGAGGTGGAGGGGGGGGGGGGTTCATTCCCGCCGGGGACAGTTCCTTTTTGCACTGTCCCCAGTCGCCTGGGGATCTCATTTTTTTGCAATTTTTCTCCATGAAAATAAGGTTTACGCCCTATAGTGTAAAAATAAAAAATGATCAGTGAACGCAGTTCTATATGATAAGCTTATTTCCAGAAAATCGATTTTTCTGTTGCACTGGTCCTTTAAAAATAAGTAAATAAATATCCAAGTGACAGAAAAAAAGTGATTTTGTTAGGCTTTTTCCGATTTTTAACACTGTTATACTTACTCAACAAGAATTTCTAGATTGTGCGTATAATAAAGATTTTGGTACAACTAGTAATGGAGTTTATTATGGATGTTCTCCATTTTCGGGTAATTAAATCTTTTTAATATCTATAGAGTGAGTAAAAAAATCCTACTTTGTGCGATTTTATGTTTGCAGAAAAATTGCATTTCTTTGGGCAAAATGATGTTCTTTTATCTATTTCTTTTTTGCAAAATATATAAAATCAAATTTTCTATATTTTCAAAAAAAGAATTAGATAAAAGGACGGCGGTACGACATTTCCGGCCAAACATTTGCGGCCCAACATTTACGGTTCAAAAATGGGTTTTTTTTAAATTTATTTAAATAATAAAAAACTCATTTTGAGCCGCAAATGTCGGGTCGCAAATGTCGGGCCGCAAATATTCGGTCGGAAATGTCGTACCGCCAAAAAAACAACAATTTCTCGAGGAAATGCAATTTTTCTGCAAAAATAAAATCTCAAAAACAAAGGATTTTTTACTCTCCCTGTACCTTAAGAAAAACCAATTTTTTTGGAAATTCAATTTTATTCTTTTAAGAAATTCAATTTTATTTCGAAGCAGTCATGCTAATATGTTCTGTACTTTTCTGCTTCATGTGCTTTTGGAGATATCGTTATGTTATGAAGCATAGCTCATTGGAAGAATATTTTAAAAAACTTAAGGATCAGTCGGCTAGGATAATGTTTTCTTTAGTAAGATAAATATTAGGCGCGGAAATAAATTTTCGGAATCTTATTGTTTCGGAAATAACAAGTTTTTATTCGACTTCAAAACATAAAAAACAACAAAACTTATTCAACAAAGTACTCTCCATTATAATCTGTAATTACTTCCAGAATTTCCGGCAGTCTTCCAAATCCTCTACGAGGATTTGAAAAACTGCCTTTCAATGTCCTTTTGAGAAATGATGTTCAATATCTTCATGATAATGCACGTCCTCACACAGCTGAAATTGTTACCGAATGGATTGAAGGATTGGGTTGGTTCATAGTTTCTCATGCTCCCTATTCAGATGAAGCCTCATCAGATTTTCATTTGTTTCAAAGTATGGAGCATTTTCTCAGAGGAAAAGTCTTTAATAACAAAGAAGAAATTCATCAAGCATTGGATGAATACTTTGCATCAAAAAAATAGATTTTTATTGTCGAGAATTTGAAAAACTGCCGAAAACTTGGAAAAAATTATAGATTATAATGGAGAGTACTTTGTTGAATAAGTTTTATTGCTTTTTTACGTTTTGAAGTCGAATAGAAATTTGTTATTTCCAAAACAATAAAATTTCAGAAACTTGTTTCCGCACCTAATAATTTTATTTTAAAGGGGGAGGCATTTGGGGGTCATTCTCCGAAAAAAAATTTTTTCTCGACTCTTGACCTATATAGGGGTAAAATCATGCGAAAAATCGATTGCGCGCATTCCCGAAGCGTAAAAATGCTTCTTTGATCCTGATTCAGGAAAAATATCGATTTTTGGGGGTTTTTTGGGAAAAATCGAACTTTCGGGGGTCCCAATTCGATTTTATTTTGCTCGAATAGGCTTTAAATCGACTGTTTCTAGATCAGAAAAACACTTTCTGATCATTTTTGGATAAGTTTTGAAAGTTCGATTTTCGACCTTTGGTAACCGGATGGCCTGGTGGGTCCATTGGGGGTCGCAAATCGAATTTTCAAAATTTACTCCAAAAATGATCAGAAAATGTTTTTCTGACCTAGAAACAGTTTTTAAGTCGATTTAAAGTCTATTCGAGCAAAATAAAATTGAATTGGGACCCCCGAAAGTTCGATTTTTTCCAAAAAACCCTAAAAAATCGATATTTTCCCTGAATCAGGATCAAGGAAGCATTTTCACGCTTCGGGAATGCGCGCAATCGATTTTTCGCATGATTTTACCCCTATATAGGTCAAAAATCGAGAAAAAATTTTTTTCGGAGAATGATCCCCAAATGGCTCCCCCTTTAAAAAATTTCTTCATTTTCAAGAACTTGTTGAGTCTGCTCGGATGTCTTCTTGTGTTAGTTCCTTTTCTGATGTATCAGATTGTTCCAAAAAGCGGCGCTTTTTATAAATGGAAGGTGATTTTGGAAGCAATTTTAAACTGGAAGTCCAAAGTGCCGATTGGGCATTCGATTGAAGAGTAAGATTGTTACATAGCTAAGGGATCAGCCCACTAGGAAAAAACACTATGAAAAAATTATATGTTCGGAAAAATCATGAAAAATGGATATTTTCTATTTTTACACCACCCTCTGAATCGTTGTAGTTTCCGATATGAAATTTGAATTTGGGTACATGTTTTCGTTGTAATAAACAAACTTTTTTGAATTTTTTGCATTAAAATCGTCAAATTTCAATGTAAAAATCTTTACTATTGTAAATTATGAATTGCTAGCTATTAAACAATATTTATTTTTCATTTTTGAGCAAAAATGTCAATTTTTGTGCAAAAACTTTAAAATGTTGTGGTGATTAAGAATTTGAATAGTGTTGTGCATCGCAGCGAAAACCCTATTGACAAACAAGTTCAAACGCGTAAGAATCAAACGACGAAGTGAATCCACTCATTCTATTTTAATTGTGCCATTTTAGGCGTGGAGCATATTATTATCTAAATAAAGTTAATTGCTATTGTTTGACTTAAGAACACAGCAAAAAGTATATGTTTTCGTTGCAATAAACAAACCTTTTCAAATTTTTTGCAAAAAACTTGACTTTTTTCAAAAGATTCAAAAAATTTTATGTATTACAACGAAAACATGTACACAAATTCAAATTTCAAACACAAATATCTCGGAAACTACAACGATCCAGAGGATGCCATAAAAACAAAAAATACTCCATTTTTCATGATCTTTCTGAATATATAATTTTTTTATATTGTTTTTTTTCGACTGGTCCTTTAATCATTTTTTAGCCTAATCCAGTTGTTTATCCTCTATTTTAAAATCGTCAAAGCACCGCTCCCACCCGAAGGACGAATCGAAAAATTTTGTTGTGCTCTTTATGCGTGCGAATTTAGTTATAACTGGAACTGTGCTCCATGGCGTATTTTTGGCTCAACCTTGCACCATTTGTTCAAAATTCTCGGTGTTTTTCGTTCACATAGTCAAGGAGAGATGGTTGGTGCACAAGAACATAACCAACTATCTTCAAATTTAAATCAAGATATTGATTTACAACAAGAAAATGTACTATTGCATACAAGAAGCGAAAGGCGTTCTAAAGATGTGAATGAATCAATAAAGACGCCGGTGGATTTGCCTATTTTTAGGCAAAAGAGTAATTTTTTATAAAATAAAAATTTTTTGATGTATGAGAATTTTTAACAAGTTCGATTAAAATTTCAGAAAAGGCAAAAATTTATGGCCACATTAGAGTTTTAACCAGCGTTAGTCATATAAAAAAATGATCAAAATTGTAAAAAATGTAAAAAAATTAATCTAGAGCCAAAAAGGAAAATTCAAAAAATTTCATAAAATGCACAAATTTATGGAACAGATCAAGATTCAAACCTGAGGCACTCAGATGAAAGAACAACACGCTAACCACTTGGCTATGACCAAAAAAATTTCTTAAAGGGGGGGGAAAAGTCATTGCGGGTTATCGACAAAAATTTTTTCGGCGAAAAATGATCGAGGAACGTAAAATAAGCCTAATATGGGATAAAAACTAGTAATATTAACCCGAAAAAATTTTTTTATCGAGAAAAAATTTTTTTTGACCCCCTATAGGGGGTACCCCATGTTAAAAAATCAATTTTTTCAACTTTTTTATTTTAGCTCCAAATTG
>OZJO01009648.1:0-12078 GCA_900406225.1 Acrobeloides nanus
AAATTCATATGTTTTCGAAGATTTTGGAGTGAAAATAATAGCACCAGCGTGTTCCGCGTCAATTTTTACCCCTAGGGGTGTGTTTCTATAAAAATTTTTAACGTTTTTTTACTTCGGCCTTTGAAGTCACGTTAAGTGCGCCCCCCCCCCAGGCCGTACAGCTCCAAAATTTTTTCTCGCTTGCTGTAATCTATTCCCCGTCTCGAAAATAATCTATTTCCCCGTATCCATTTTTGTCGAGATTGGAGCTTACTGTAAAAGAATAATAACGAAATAAAAAAAGTTTCCATAATTTTTGAACATCCTGTAAAGATCTTTTTACAGCACAGTTTGTCTTCTTGTCGCTGCCGGTTGCACTTTAATCGTGACTGCTTTCGAAGCATTCACTTTAACCGCGGTTGCTTTTGAAACATTCACCGAGATTGATTTCTTTCTACCAATCAAAACATAAAACACTTCTCTTGCCAATGAATTAAAGAAGAATATCACAATAGCATGAATGGTATTGCCCAAAATATTGATCCAGGCTTGTGAAAAAGATAAAACCGTAACAACATCACTATTCGATAGGCTTGCCCTAAGAGTAGGCATTAAAGAAAGTATGACGTTTTCGAGTTCAAAAACTCCACATAAGAGAACGCTCTAAAAGATAAAATATGCATTTTTAATTATACTAGAGACAGGATTTTTCAAAAATCTTGGGCCGAAAAGACGGATTGACAGAGACAAGAAAAATCCCCTGTCCCCGATTTCCCAGTTTTAAACTGGAGCTCCGACCGGGGATTTTTTGAAAAAATTTTTTCACCAAAAATAAAATAATTTTTTAATAATTTTTGACAAATTTGTCAGCTTTTTGACCGATCTCTAGATTATGAACGATGACGGTCGTCCCTGTGATAGATGTCCGTGACGGATGACGGTGATGGTTGTCCTCAGTGAAATTTGCGGGGGTCCACTAATGGACCCCCGCAAATTTCCAGCCAGAGGCTAAAAATGACATTTTTGGGTATTTTTTGGTGAAAATTTTGAAAAAATGACCCCCCCCCCTCAATTTGTGATCTGACCCCTCCCACGAAATTTTTCGGAAAATTGGACCCCCTCTATCCACCTATGAGCGGGGCCCATGACCCTAAAAAATCGTGAAATCGGGACTGGAAATCCCCGGTCCGATCTCTACTAGTTGAGGATCATTCAATATCTGAAAAATGTTTCAAAAAATTTCAATTTTTATTAATGCCTTTTCTCTATGTTCATAGATTTGAATCAACAACTTGCTTTAAAAATTTCAAAAATTTATGCTCCAATGCACAATTGTCTCTCCAGCAAGTACTGTAAAAAATTTGTGTAAAAAAATCTTTAGAGTTTGATAGATCTGGTCGAAAACTCAATAGTGCATGAAAGAATTGTAAATGAAACGTGTATTGTACATCCATAAATAAAGCCTACCTGAATAAGTATAAAAAATTCTTTTCGATTAGCTTTTTCAACTTTAGTTGGACGTCGACAATTTGTCATGATGTGGATTATGCGAAAACGAATTTCCAAGAATAAAAATACATAGACTGCCATCATTATTATAGGGATGTACATAGCCATATACATTTCAAACTATAATTTTAGACTTTGAATTCTACTAGCAAGAGCTAGGCAAGTCGCGTATGGAAATTTTCCATGAACATGGATCCAAGGGGAATGCATAAATTTTTTTAAGGGTAAAAATATTTAAAAACTCGAACTTTTTGTCAATATTGATTCAAAAAACGATTTTTGAAGAGAGAAAAAAAAGAATTTTGACACTTGTTCATAAAAAATTTAACAATTTTTGGTGAAAATTTTGAAGAATTGAGGAATTTTTTAAACTCACGTGAGTGGCCCCCTTATACTACACAATAAGGGGACCACTCATATGAAACATTTTTTTCTGGAAATGACTTCTCTATGAATAAAAACATGCGGAGAATCCGAATTTGACATTTTCGAAGCGAAAAAACACTTTCCTGATTCAAGGAAGGTCTATGCTTTGAAGTGAAAAGTCGAAAAATCGCATTTTTGCGACTTTTCGTTTCAATACACAGGCCTTCTCTGAATCAAGGAAGCATTTTTTCGCTTTGTAAATGTCAAATTCGAATTTCCCACATGTTTTTACCACTAGAGGTGTCATTTTTTCAGAAAAATTTTTCAGTGGGTAGCCCACTAGTGTGTAGTAGTTCCGATTTTGTGATTTTTTTAAAATTTTGGCGTTTAAGAGTATGCCCTCCCTTTCCTCTATCCTTCCTAATCCTTTTTTATATTATTTTTACCCCTTGAAGAAGATAGGATATTTGTGTTCGATTTGTACTGCAAACAAGTTCTAGATGATAACCTGAAATCATAAACTTTGAAATAAATTTTTCAAAATTTTTACCTTCAACATTAAAAGTATCCATGCATCCACTAACACCATATACGGCTGTAAAACCACAAGTGAACAGCCAAGTTATTGTTATTAAACTAAATTTTGTCAGAATTTTTCAAGTGTTAAAAGAAGAGGATATATAATTCTGGATGGAAAATTTTTGCCATTAAACAGTCAAAGATAAGGGTGACACACCTTTATATACACTGGGTCACGGCGCACCAAAGAGGAAAAAGGCACAGTCAAGGGTCAAAATTTTAAAAAATTTCGCAAATCAACTCAGCTTGCCGAGCGCTTCAAAACAAGTACCATATCATGGAGCTTTGGGAGTTTGATCCATGGCTGATTAGCTAACGTGCTCGGCCTTCACTCA
This sequence comes from Acrobeloides nanus, assembly GCA_900406225.1. Lineage (NCBI taxonomy): Eukaryota > Metazoa > Nematoda > Chromadorea > Rhabditida > Cephalobidae > Acrobeloides > Acrobeloides nanus. The sequence continues at coordinate 2,769 of OZJO01009648.1, forward strand.
TAGGGTGCGGGTTCTATCCCGCACCCAAAAGTCATTTTTTTGTTAAACTTTTTGCATATCCACATTTTATGTGGGAAACACGATGGCCATATACTTTGCAAAGTATATAGCCATCGTGTTACATAATAAAAATGTGGATATGCAAAAAGTTTAACAAAAAAAATGAGGCGTGCGGGATCGAACCCGCGCCCTATGAGTGAAGGTCGAGCACGTTAGCCAATCGGCCATGGGTCAAACCCCCAAAACCCCATGATATGGTACTCGTTTTGTAACGCTCGGTGTGTTGAGTTGGTTGGCGAAATTTTTTAAACTTTGACCCTTACCTGCATCTTTTTCTTCTTTGTTACGCTGTGGGGTGTGTTTGTAAGATTTTTAAGGTCAAATAATGAGTTCATGATCAGTGATATGAACGTGTACGATTTTCGTGTACGTGTATTACACGTACACGTTCATTCAAATATGAACGTGTACGTGTACTACATGTGCACATACACGAAATGAACGTATACTACACGTATACGTTCATACAAAGTTGAATGTGTACGTGTAGTAAAAGACACGTTCTTACCCGATAAGAATGTGTCGTGTAATACACGTTCATCATCACTGTTCATAATATGCTACGGTTCTCTGTCATTTGAAACTTACACAAAAATATTAGGTGTTGTGAACAAAACTTGATTAATTTTCGGGAAAATAAACACAAAAAATCGATTTATAGTCAGCAAAAATACAAAGAAAAAAGATCCGTTAAAAGAAACAGTAGCACCAAAGCCAATGGCATAACGAAAAACTTCACCATACAACTGAAAGTAATTTTGTAAACTAGTGAGTTAAATATTCAAGAGTAGCGCCAAAAAATGAAATTTTTGAGCAATTTTTTTAAACGTGAGGGATATTTTTTATGGCTTAAGAGGCAATGTCTCGAAAACTCGAACCTAGGAAGGGCACAGTAAAAAATTTCATTGAAACCAACGTATACCCCCGTTTTTGAGGTCACTGAACACGAATTTGAAGTCCTTTTTTTGATCCGACTTATAGTTTTTGAGATACGACATATGAGCCTTATACGGATATGCAAAAATGTTCTAATTGAAACAATAGGCTTTATTTCAGCGTAGTTAAATCTATTTGGAATGGTTTTGGTGTCAATGGATAGCCCTTGAAAAATGCTACAAATTTCATATACAGACCATGTTAGAAAACTCAATCGTTCAGAAGATATGCTAACTTATATCTATATAATAGGTAATAATTTCAGGGCAAATTTTCACATTTTCTGGTTTTTCTCAAAATTTGAATTTGGCTGCATGAATCTGATTTTATTATGAGAAACTAGAATATCTGGCCTACAAAATGACACCTCACTCATGGTCTAAGTCGGGTTCTAAAAAATGTTTCCATAGCTAAAACTAAAGGAGGTCAAAAATTGAAAATTCTTTAGATTAGCGAAATTTCCCATAATTTATATATATTCGGAAAATTCATGAAAAATGGAGCATTTTTTGTTTTTACAGTAAATTCTGAATCGTTGTCGAGATAATCGCATTTGAAGTTGGCAAATTTTGGAATTAGTTTTGAATTTGAATTTCCCGCCAAAATTGAAAATCAGGGTTTTGGCGGGAAATTCAAAAATAATTCCAAAAATCGCCAACTTCAAACGCGATTATCTCAACAACGATAACGATTCAAAATTTACTGTAAAAACAAAAAATGCTCCATTTTTCATGAATTTTCCGAGTATATAAATTATGGCAAATTTCGATAGTCTAAAGAATTTCCGTATAAGGCCTATATGTCGTATCTCAAAAACTATAAGTCGGATCGAAAAGGGACTTCAAATTCGTGTTCAGCGACCTCAAAAACGAGGGTATACGTTGGTTTCAATGAAAACGGAACAACTTTTTTACTGTGCCCTCCGTTATATTGAACTGGGTTCGAAAAGTAAGATATCGTCTCTTAATCTCCGAAAAAAGTTTTTCCCTTCTTTTTTTTTATAAAAACATCACTTTTAGGGGTAATTTTGCATAGGGAGTCGATTGTGCGCATTCCCGAGTCAATCGATTTCTCACATAAACCCCCATAAAAGGTTATTTTGATGTAATTTTTTTTAAACTTGAAAAATTAGAGCAAAAATCTCATTTTTTTGACACTATATAGTTAACCTTACATCATAACCAGCAAATGTAATAGGTACATGTAAAATCATGTAAGTGGCTAGACCCAAGAAATCACAGATCAACATTTGCCAAGCAATAATGAAAAATGCCATGGATTTAAATTGTTTGTGGCCCTGGAAAATAGGTCTTTAGAAAGTATAAAATAAAATTTGTTACTTAAAAATGTCTACTCATTATCAAGTTAGCCCCATACCAATATGACCACTTTTGAGTGTACCAAAACAACTAATTTAAAAAATTGAAGCCAGTGGTTTTTGGTCACTCAAAGACGTTAAAGAACCATTCCACTTGGAAAAACCCCAAATATACTTTTTTCAGGTATTTGACTCTTGCGCTCATGTTTTCGTTGTAATACACATTCGAAACTTCGCATGCGATTATCTCGAAGCCGTTAGCGATTCAGAGCATGTCGTAAAAACAAAAAATGTTTCAAATTTCATGAACTTTCTGAATATATACAAATTATGGAAACTTTTTTCCGAGTGGAATGGACCTTTAATATGGTGCAGAGACAACTTTAAAATGGATAGTTGTAGGTCCCCCTTCAAACTATAGCTTATCCAGATCCCCATAAATAGTGGGGAACCACCAAAAATCAGAAGGAAAACCCTTATATAATTTTTGGCGATTTTTCGGCCAGCAAAAACATAGCGGGATAGGAAAAAATTTCATTTTTCCAGGTTTGGGGATCCATCACAGGTTCCCCCTAGCTACGCTACTGCCCCTCCCCCCCCCCAATGGCAATTTTGAGATTTTGGGCGATTTTTTCAAATTTTTTAAATTTTACCAAAATAACCCAATAGGGGGTTTTTCTATGCGAGAAATCGATTGCGCACACTTGTATTAGGTTGAACCGAAAGTTCCTGCACTAATTTTCAAAACGATTACTTGAAAATTAGTGCAGGAACTTTCGGTTCAACCTAATATATCTTGAAAATGCTTCTATGACTATGTATTAGCATATTTTCGCTTCAATATACACATATATTCCCTGAATCAGGGAAGCGTTTTCAAGATTCGGCAATGCGCGCAATCGATTCTTTGCATAGAAAAGCCCCATATATGTCTATTTTGGTGATTTTGGAAAAATAAAAAAAATCATAAAAATTCGAACAAAATCGCAAAATTGCCATTTTTTGCCACCTTGTGCATTTTTAAGTGCAAAATATTAACTAAATACCTTAATAAAAACCGCTAACAACAACAAATTAGAAATTAACGAAAAAAGTGTAAACACTAAATATGAAGAAGCGCCAAAATATCGCAAACTTTCGGAAATTGTAGAATTTCCAGTGCCAACACCGGAACCGGGTATAGCACCACCACCACCTGGGCCACCAGATCCATTAGGTAGTGATCCTCCTTCTGGTGGTGATCCTCCTCCTGGTGGTGGCCCTCCATTTCCTGGTTGACTATTAGAACTTACGTTAAATGACTCCAGCATGTTTTAACAAATAGTCTGATGGAAAATGACAGTTTTGTAGTTTTATAATGAAAGCAGTAATTTTAAAATTACTTTACATGTGATTGTACCCAACAATTTTTAAGTGTTTCTCGTGTTTTTTGGTGAGCGACTATAAAAAAATTAACAAGCTAATTTGTAACCATGCGACTACGCAAGTCATGTGATTTTTGCTCTCTAATTAGTATGACGACAGCAATAAATAGCAGCTAATTATTCGAGGTAGTCGTTCTAGCATAAAATCATTGAACTTCTATTCAAATATTTTTGATGCGGATCATACATTTACAATCCTCAGGATCAGGCGCGTAGCGAGAGTCCAGTTTCGGGGGGGGGCCTATAGCCCTTAGTCCCCTTTGTTTTGGGGTTTTTACTTGTATTAGATCCTGTCTCGATATCGTTCCGAAAATCCCGAGGTTTTTGGATCCCGTCCCGAAATTTTTGCTCGAAACTCGATCCCGTCCGAACTTCAAATCCCGTCCTGAGTCGGGATAAATTTACATCCTTAAAATGGGCAAAAAGTGATTCAACATAGTAAATTTTTAGACTTGGAGCGCGTAGGGCTTCTCAGATTTTGTTTTTCAAAGCATCACTTGAAAAATTTCTAACTATCAATTTCCGAATGAGCAAGATTCGGATTAAGAAGTTTAATTCGATAAAATAAAAAATTACATAATACCGTCTCAAAAATCCAAGGTGCATCTCGAAAAATCCCGTTCCGATCTCGAGGTCAATCTCGAACTCGGGATCTAATACTAATTTTTACCCCCTTGGTCCCCTTGACCACTAGGAAAAAATTTTCATTTTTTTTTCAAAATTTTCATATACCCCCTCCCCCCCCCCCCCCCCCCCAGTGCCTGCCCCGGATCATTCGAGAGGATGACGCATATGATGCGGATGATTAACACGGGTAAAGACGGAGAAGCACACCTGTCTATATCGAAACTACAAAATGTGAATAGTCATATACAAAAAGAAAAAGTTAAAAAAAGTTGTCTACAATGTTCTCGGGTAAAACGTTGGGGTTTTGGTGGCTTGAGACGCTTTTTTCTAAACGGACTTTTCGAAACGAATTATATAGAATTTTTTACATTTTTATGCTCCATTTTGAATTTTTCATTTGTCATTTTTCACTTTGGTACACAGGCTCCAGACCAACTTGTGAACACTTTCCGGAATTCATTTCTTATCAAGTAATAAAAATAAGTTTATTAAAAAAAATGAAACTTATGAATATAAAATCAACATGAAATCTAAAAAAATGATTTACTATTACTGATATAAAATAAGAGATATCCATCGGACTTAATGCGTTATATGTACATGTATGCTACTAGCATTGTTTTTGCTCCAAAAGAATCCATTTTTAGATAACCTTTTAAGACAACTTTTAACCTATGAAAAGCGATTAAATTAATTTAAATATAAGAAAAAAAGGTCTTTACCTCTTTATTTATTGTTAAAAATATGATGAAATTCGCAGAACAATGGATGATCACCGCAAAAGTCACGGATGACTTGATCTCATTAATCGATGTTGGAACTATTAAAGGAAAGATTCGAAAGCCTACCCACGCAACTAAATAGGACAATTAGACTAGTAAACTTTTCCTCTTTTTACTTACATAAAACAAAAGCGGATAGAGCTGCAAACTGGAAAGCTAAACGAATTTCTCTATTACGTCTAGCTTCAGCAGCCGAAATGGCTATTTTGTTTTTCTTCGTGTTGTGCATTTTATAATAGATGAAGATCTAAAATTTTATATTCACGTTAAATTTTTATTAAATTTTTTTACAGTTGTGTAGCAGACGATAGAAATCAACGACGATGTACTGTTTTGTGGGATATCGATAATATCATCCACAAAATTTGTACCGTTATCCACAAAAGCCATCCAATAGACCTCATACTTGAAATAAGGTCTAAAAACTTTGATTGCTAACAAAAATAAAATTAATAAATTACATGCAACAAGGTAACACTTTATGGGGAACAATAGCCAACAGGTATCCAGTAAAGAAAACCATGATTGAAAGAGTTTTAACCATCAGTCTCGAGAAAATTCGATCGTTTTTAAATACGATTCCAACTAGTCTAAAAAAGAAATGTCTTATCTATTATCGAACAACCTGATACCGATTTATGGCGATTATAGCCGTTATCTGCATATCTTGATACCATTGTCCGATTTGGATGTAAGAAATGAAGTGGTTTCCAAAACCTGTAATGCCGCCATCAAATAGATAGGTCTAAAATTTTCATTGCTATGGTTAGATTCCGAAGCAAGCCGGACTCGAACGGGCCTAGTCCTGTTAGAAAAGGCTCGGTCGAACCTGAGCTTAGGTTAAAATCAGAGTTGCCAGATGGGTTGCTGACCTGACTGACAAAAATTTACTGTTTGGATTACACTTAATGGACTAAAAGCTTCTTGGGTTACAAAGTGTAACTCAGCCATAGTAATTTTACACATTTTTGGGTTACATTTGTAACCCATGGGCCACATTCTGGTAACCCTGGCTATAATTGAGCATAAAAATGAGTGAACTGATCGGGCCGACGTGGCGACAGTTGAGGACGGGTACTTGAGGAAGAACATTTGAGGATGGGACATTGAGGACGGCCATTTGTGAACGGGACATTGGAAGACGGAACATTTGAGGATGGGTGCTATTTAAGGTCTAAAAAAACATATTCCATCTTTGTTCCTCAGATGTTCCGTCCTCAAATGTCCGTCTTCAAATAGCCATCCTCAAATGTCTCATCCTCAAGTGCTCTTCCTCAACTATCGCCACGCCATTAGGTCTATGTTCAAGGGCAAGGCCTATATGAACTGATAATTTACGTTCACCAAAAATACGAGTTTGGTCTATTACTAATTTCGCATTTTTCTATACAAATGAGAATTTTTGCTAGTTTGGTTAAAATAATGTGAGTTTTTGGCAATTTTTGTGTTAAATATTATCTTTGGTGATTTTCTCTCTATTTTCTTACTTGAAGAACACAGATGGGTCCTAAATAGAAAGCAATAACGGCAACTTGGATACAATTTCCGCAAATACTGGCGAACGCGAAAATATAAATGCTGCTGTTTGTTGGTTTCGTCTGCAGGAGTTCACCTCGCCAAAGAATAAACAATACGAAAAAGTTTATAGTCAAAGATAAAGTTCCGAATACCGTAAATGCACCGCCAATAATAGCAGAAACAAGTCTGAAAGCCATCCTTGAATGATGTTTCTCTACTACTTTATTCATTATTTATATTATTACGTATAAGTTAAAAAATGTCGTTGCTTCGTTTAACATGCGATTTTCTAAGAGTTTTTAATCATTTATTTAAGGAAAAGGTATCTTGCCATTTTTATAAGAAAGTTAATATATAGACAATGCGTGGAAAAATTGCATAAGAAAAGTGTCTGCATCGTAGACCGTGAACTCATTTGTTAGAGGATCATTGGGAACATGAAATCTCTTGAATAACGAAAGTTTATATAATGTTCTGATTTTAAAAAACTCGGATCTATTTTTAAAGATATTTTACGTGAAACAAGCTATTGGGTATATCGTATTTTTTGTGTATCCGGTTGCCCTGTTACTTGATTCAGGGAAGGTGTTTTTAGTTAAATTCGTACTCGGCGCGACGAGAGCTTTCGTTTGAATACCATAACATGGGGCACAGGGCGATATCTCACTTCACCCACTGGACAGTTCACCAACCAAGGACAATTCATCCACCATGGACACTTCACCCACCGGACACTTCACCCGCTGGACACTTTGCTCCCTATAGACACTTCACCCACCATGGACACTTCACCCACCATATACACTTCATCCACACAAAAGTTGTGGATGTAAAACCACACATAAACAACCAAAAATTTCGAACTTACTCATTCGACTAAACGCTTGCAAAAAGTGTTCAACCAAAATGTGCATCCTATTTTGTGAAGATCATGATGTCTTTTTTTGTAAAAAGTGTGTGAAATGTCTATGGTGGATGAACTGTCCGGTGGGTGAAGTGTCCAATGGATGAGTGTTTATGGTCGATGAACTGTGCAGTGGGTGAAGTGTTTATGGTGGGTGAAGTGCAGGGTGTCCACATGGAATTTTCGAAAATAAGACAAATTTGCTCCAAAAATAAGACAAAAATAAGATCGGACTTCAAAAAATAAGGCAAAAAATAAGACGAGATGGTTTCTAATATAATTTAGGTATTTATTTGAAAACATTTTAAAAAAGAAGCAAAACATATCAAAAAAGTATTCACAGTTCAATTTTGATGATTGAACTACGGGGTTAATTATCGAATTTTTCTTAAATAAATTCAAGTTATTCATCTTTATACATTAAAATTATAATCCTAAAACTTAAACGAATAATGTTTGTTTGTTTATACGGACTAACTTTTTACCGTTAATTCCAAACAAATGGGAGGATTACGGGGATGTGTTAAGCTCTAAAAGTTAGGCGGAAATGACACCTCGATGAGGGTCTGAGCCTCAAGAAATAATTTTTTCCGAAGTACCCTTTATTTGCCTTGATCGCTTTTGCATTACATTAATTATGACTGAGTTTTGGCGGAGATATCCCCGTGAGAAGGGGAGGATACAAAATTGCAGGGGTATCCCCAACTTCAAAGTGGCGTAGAAAATTCAAAATAAGACAGATTTACACCAAACGCGCTCACATATGGGGGGGAGCCTCCCCGGGGGAGGGATGCGCGGAGTGCGTCCCAGTGCAGATTTAGTAGCTCAGAGATGCATTTGCAAGTGTTGCTGTATACGCATGGCCAATCCTATTGCTAGAGGATTGGCCATTTGTATACAGCAACACTCACTATCTGTATATCACATGAGCAAATATTAAAGAGCGCGAGACGAGGAGTTCCGAAGGCTCGACGACACCGAGCGCATCTCTAATTTGTTGAAAGCTGATGTAGAAATCTTGTTTCATCACTATGAGCGATGATTTATTGCTAAAAAAATCAACTTTGTCCAAAATGTTCAAAAATAAGATTTTCGATGAAAAATAAGAAAATAAGACAAAATAAGAAAAAGTTCGAAAAATAAGACAAAATCTTATAAATAAGACAATGTGGACACCCTGGTGAAGTGTCCATGGTGGGTGAACTGTACAGTGGGTAAAGTGTCCGGTGGGTGAAGTGTCCATGGTAGGTGAACTGTACAGTGGCTGAAGTGAGATACCGCCGGGCACAGCACGAAAAGGGGTTTTCATTTCAATACACAGACCTTCCCTGATTCAGGAAACACGGCGACCGGATATACATCGAAAACAGTCAAATGATGAAATTTGTTGAGTTTTAACATCAAGAACAGAAATATTTAGTGGAAATGCCGTTAAAAAACGGCGTCTTCTGTCGAAAAAATTGATTTCCAACACGTAATAAAAATAAATTTATTTTAAAAATGTTGGCTAAAAAGCTTATGAATATAAAAAAAGTGTAATTTAAAAAACGATTCGCTATTACTACCGTATTTCTTCTAAAATAACCCCCGGGGGTTATTTTTTTCAGTCCTCAAAAAAAATTTTTTACATGTCAAAAATTGACGAAAAATTGCCTAAAATTTTAACAAAAAATTGTAAAAAATAGGCATTTTTTGTTAAAAAATTGCATTTTTGATGAAAAATGGCAACATGTGGACATTT
>OZJO01009649.1:0-19677 GCA_900406225.1 Acrobeloides nanus
AATCTTCTCCCTCTTCATTCTCTTTGACAGTAATTACCCTACGTACATTAATCAACGCTCTAGTTTTTCTAATTTAAAGTAGACATTGAATGAAGAAGTTTGTGCTGTTTTGTCCTCATTGAATATTGACAGTAGAGTTAGGAAAGAAAATGGATCGCTTTAGGTTTTTCTCGAACGGTTTTGGTTCCGGTTTCGACTTTTTTCGGTTTTTTTCACTTTCGGTTTTTGGTCGATCGGTTTCGACTTTTCTCGGTTTTTCAAAAGTGTCGGTTTTGGTTCGGTTTCGATTACGATTCCGGTTTCCTAACTCTAATTGACAGTTTTGGACGAGACAATTCGAGATAGAACTTTCATCTTAGTCAGAGCTATAGAGTAGGGAAAAGCGAAAAAATCGTTCAGTTTCAGTCTTTTTATGGCCTTCGGTTTCGTTTTTTTATCGGTTTTCCAACCCTTCGGTTTCGGTCAGTTTTTTATCTTTCGGTTGTTTTCAACTTTTTTCGGTTTTTTAAACAAAATTTTCGCAATTTTTTGTTAAAATTTGCCGTTTTTAAGCTGCAAATGCTTAGAAAAGGGAATTTTTTGGTGAAAAATGATGCTTTTTGATTTTAAAAAAACGCGGCTTCTAGTTTGTTCCGATAATTCAATTTTTGACTTTTTGAAAAAGTGCCGTAGCTTTTATATTTTAATGAATTACCATTACAACCAAACTTAAGCCTAAGCCCAAGCCGAATCTTAAGCTAATCTAAACCCAAGCCTAAGCTTAAGCCCAAGCCCAATCCCAAACTTAAGCCTAAGCCCAAGTCCAATTTTAAGCTAATTTAAGCCCAAGTCTAAGCATAAGCTTAAGCCTAAACCGACCGACCTAACACTTTTAGAGATACTGGTACCCCAAAACACATACACATTCCTGCTCCCACATCAAATTAGATGTTATTGCTCGTATTGTTCGGCAGCATTTGAATTACATTTTGCTTAACATTAGACCAAACAAATCTTGAATCAATTGGGGTTGGATTTTTACGGATTAGAGATGTAATATTTTGTTTAAAACGAATATGGTAAACTGTTTTTTGGAGAGATATTTAAATAAAAAGCGGAAAAGAAAATTTCAAAAGTTTTACAGGGTTTGCGGAAATTACCCGACCCCCCCCCCATCTGCAATGTAGGATACTTTTTGTCATAACTTTTGATAGGAACATCAATTCATCGTAATCTTGGTGTCATTTTAAAGCTCATGTTCTAAGCTTTAAAATGACACTAAGACCATGATGTATACATGTTCCTATCAAAGATTATGACAAAAAGTGTCCTAAATTACGAATGGAGGGGAGGGGGGGGGGTCTGATAATTGCCACACACCTTGTACACACATAAAACAAAACTACAAATAATGATTAAAATACACTATTTCTTGGCAGGAAATTGAAATTCTTGACGCTTTAGAAGTGTACGGACAGCAGGTTTACAATCATCTACTACTTTCTTTGTACCATCCATCAAAGAGACATGATCCATAGTCAACTTGAGCGTAAGCATTATTCCACCTAAAAAACTGTAAAGAAAAAAATTCATGTTACATTAATAGCAAAATTAAAAATCCAATTTTTATTGTGAACTTTGCTCAGTGGTAGTGCTCCAAAATTCGAGTCTAAGGGTCTCGGGTTCGAATCCCACCTAAGTCGATTTGATTTTGCTTACGAAAAAAGCTGTTATATTTCATGGTTAGACGAATTTTTTTCAAAAAAAAATTTTTGAATATTGCTCAGAATAGCTTAAAATAATAGAATATATCGGAAATTTGAAGGAGTATTCCCGTATTAAATGTTTTTTGTATTGCTAACAAATAAAGTTTGAATTGAATGCAAATGTTTATTTATATTTTATACGGTAATCGAAATATTGAGATATCCAGTCGCACCACTTCATCATCGCCAACCAACCTCAATTTGTAACGAGAAAGGAAGTCAATTAAGTTGTACGAGTTGGCGACAACGACAATTTGTTGGAAGACCAGCACAACAAGAGTCGACTTCTAGCTCGGCTTACGGAGAAATTTTCGAACGCTTCACTGCTTTTGCAAGGGATTAAACGTAACAGCATAGCATACGTATTTGACAAATGGTGATGCTTTGAGTTAAGACTTGTTGCCAATGAGTCAAACAACAGAATAACCGAGTTCTTGATTCCATGACTAATTTGCCTAATTGTATAGTAAAAAGGTCTTTAAACGTAAAAAATAAAGAAAATCTTCTCTTCTAAAATCAAAAAAAAATTACATTAAAAATAGGGGTGCAATAAGAAAAAAGTTTTAAAATTTTTTGATATTTTGAATACGCATACTTTTAGGCCTAAATAACACAAAAAATCGATTTTTTTTAATTGACCCTGATTCAGGGTACTTTTCGTGTCAATATTTTCCTAAAACTTCATAAGGTCGTAAAATGGTTATTTTGCTTTTCGGCCCATCTTTTTTTTCACTCCACTCCATTTTTCGAGACGAACAACTTTTACTTGGATACCAAATTGCCAAAACCTCAGGAAGTGCCTTATTTGGCAATCGTGACTCTGAAATTTTATAAAAATTCATTTTTTCGAATTTTATTTTCACTACGTCGATAGAACAAATGGTGCTGAAAAGTTGCCTTATAGCCTCCTCTATATAAGCCTATATAAGTATGCGTATACAAAATATCAAATAATTTGGAGAACTTTGGAGGAAATGCGGGGAATATGAATTTGACATTTTCGAAGAGAAAAACGCTTCCCTGATTCAGGGAAGGTTAGTGTATTGAAGCCAAAATCACATTTTTACGACTTTTTGCTTCAGTACACAAGCCTTCCCTGAATCAGGGAAACATTTTTCGGTTAAGATCTCCCGCGAAAGATAGATCGTAGACCCCATGAAATTTCTTACACCCTGATTCTAACACTGAAACAAATCTCAATCCTAAAATCGTATTGTGCGCCAAACATGATATAGACAATTTACGCTTGAATTATAACGAGCAAAAAAGCTTATGCACAATTATTCGGATCCAAAATGCCCATTTTTCTTACTGCTCCATCAAATAAAAAACGATGCGTTTATGTTTTTTTATGAGGCCTGCGAAATGCTGCCTAATAAATGCGCAATTCGGCCTTCACTAAGGTCAACTGATCCCTCTCTTCTTCAACTTTAAACGAAATCAAGGGAGGATGTACCTTTAAATAAAGCTGCTTGTCATAACACTATATGGCTTGCGAAAAACTTTTATTTTTCAAGTTGTACGTCGTCACTAGATTGTTTACAATGAAGAGCTCACGGCACGAACTCGGAGACAAACCGGTAGCAGCCGGCTATGCTTGTCAGCGATTCTTGATTTGTTAACCCAGTTTGCGGAAATGTCTTCACGGGAAAAAAGCGACTAGCCAAGAGAGAAGTATGTGTGCTTAATTTTGTATGCCCATTGTCGGTCATTGTCCGAGCAATTGGCAGCTTATTCTGTGATTATTGCTCTTGCGAAAGGTGTTGATGAAGTTTAGGTGTTTGTTCTTTATTTGGTTTGCGAAAACCAGTCCAGCGGGAAAAAAGTTGCCAATTTTTTGTTGATATTCGGAAAGTTCGGAACATTTTTTGTTTTACGGCATCTTCTGAATCATTGTAGTTTTCGAGATAATTGCGTTTGAAATTGCATGTTTTCGTTGTAATACACAAACTTTTTTGAATTTTAAATCGATTTTCTAAATTTTCATAAAATGAACATTATAGCAATAATTTTTTATATCTAAACGAGACGAACAAAATGACACAAAAATTATCCAATTTGAAAATTGTTTTGGGCTATTGAAACGAAAATTCTGATTCATGTTTTCGTTTCAATAACCCAAAACAATGTTCAAATTGGATCATTTTGGTGTCATTTTGTTCGTCTCATTTAGCTATAAAAAATTACAGCTACAATGTTCATTTTGTGAAAATTTAAAAATCGATTAAAAATTCAAAAAAGTTTGTGTATTACAACGAAAACATGTAATTTCAAACGCAATTATCTCGAAAACTACAACGATTCAGAATTTACCGTAAAAACAAAAAATGCTTCATTTTTCATGAACTTTCCGAATATCAACAAAAAGTTGGCGACTTTTTTCCCACTGGACTGAGCTGTTGGAAATATGAAGTCAAAATTTTATATGTCATAATGGTTATTATAAACACTTAAACAAAATTTAGATTATTGTTATTAACATTTTATGCCGCCATTCTTCATTTTCTTACGGTGGGCAATGGTTGGTCATATGTTGCATCACGCGTCCTTTGCAAATATCGGGTTTGAATTTTTTACAACACGCTGTTACAACTTCCTCGTCTTCATCTAAAATGGTTCAAATACGGAGTGATTAGAAAAACTGACTAAAATAATGCGGCAAAAGCAAAACTATGGAATTTTGTTTTTCTCGGTTTTTTAATTACTAGAGGAGAAAAGTGACAAAAGTACCACTTGGGAAGTGAAGAAAAATTTGAAACTTTTTCAAATTTGGAATTTTTTGCGCTTAAAAATAGGAAATAATCCCAGGATCACGAAATGGTGTGGTTTTCGTCGTAAAAACTCATACCCACAGAGTTATCACCTTCGAAAACGTCGATTTTTCATTTATTTTATTCTTTCAAAGGCTATAACTCGGCGAGCATGAGATTTTATGACGAAAGTCACATCAATCCATGATCCTGGGATTTTTTCCAATTTTTTAAGCACAAAAAATCCAAAATTTGAAAAAATTCAGAATTTGTCACTTCCCTGATGACACTTTTTGTCACTTTTCTTCGAGTCCTGCTCTGTAGTATAAAAATATTATTCACCTCGAAGTTTCGAACCACAGCCGGAATGAGGACACATGCACTTACAAAACACTTGCATGTAATCTACCAATTTTTTTCCACAAAGTTTATTTGGCGGGTTCTCATCAGGGCAGAAATCTGCACCGGCTTGAACTACGAAGTAGAACACGAGCAGCATTGCGATCAACAAACGATTCATAATTCTAAAAAATATTTTTTTAAACTTCATGTATGAATCGATCTTGTAGAAATCTTTAAAAAGTTTATAATACTATAATTTTGAATTTGTCTCCCCGATTTTTGACCCCCCAAAAATCTTCAAAAACTTATTTCTAGTTAGTCAACTAATCGTTAGAACAATATGAACAATGATTAAATTTTAAACGGTGTCCAGTTTTTATATCGAGAAATTATGTAGTGGTTACACTTGTTTGGTTTAGAATAAATTCTGGGGAAACATGCTTCATCTCCTTGTCGGCTTTTCATTATCAAATAGCTGCATAATGCCTTTTACTAACAAAAAACGTACGGATTGCACTTCTTGCACTAAAAACAATATGCAAAAAAATTTTTACATAATGTTTATGGCTCTAAGAACTTCTACAACGAAAAAAGCGGAACTTCCACAACTGTCGATTTACTGCAAGGGAAGGAGGTTGAGTTAAAAAATCGAATTTAAAATTTTTTCCAAATCAGCTAATTTTTGTGTCCAGTGGTTTTTTGATATGGGGAACTCGAATATGAAGGAATCTTGAGCTGTACGACTTGGGGGGGGGGCGCACTTAACGTGATTTTTTCAAAAAATGCAATTTTCTCTGGTTTTCTTAGCTTTTTAGCACCCCAAATAAACTTCACTAAACCCCTAGGCGTAATTTTTCACGAGGAATCGAATGAACACTATATCTTTTACTGAAAAGCGCAGGAAACTCGAGAAATTGGGATTTTTTTCAAAACATTCTCAAAAAATCCCATTTTCTCGGGTTTCCTGCACTTTTCATGAAAAGATATAGTGTTCGATTCCTCGTGAAAAATTACGCCTAGGGGTTTGGTGAAGTTTATTTGGGGTGCTAAAAAGCTAAGGAAACCCGAGAAAATTGCATTTTTTGAAAAAATCCCAACAAATTTGGGGAAAAAATAATCTGATTATTTTAACGTCAAATTGTCTTAGTGGTAGTGCTCCTGTATTCGACTCTAATGGTCTCGGGTTCGAATCCTACCTGAGTCGATTTGAATTTGCCTTAAAAAAGATTCCGCTAGAATCGGCTAGAATCCGCTCAGCGGATTCTAGCCGATTCTAGAATATTCTAAAATAGTTTATTCTAGAATATTCTCATAACAGCAGTGACATAAGTTGTTGCCGCCCAAAAATATATCGAAAATCTGCATTTTTCGCTCGTTTTCGATGAACTTTTTTTCAATAGTGGGTAAGAGTATATGCTGAATACGATCCAATCGGCCTTTTTGAGCGAAACTCATGTTTTCGTGTCAATATCCAGACTTTTTCGAAAAATTGGGGTCTCAAAGATGTACCCTAGGTTTAAAATGTTGATATTTCGCTATAAAACTTAGTTTTTTTACGAAATTTTCGACGTTCCTAGGGTTCTTCTAGGCGCTGAACACGAATCCGCCGTTATTTTTTGTCCTAGACCTCGGGGTTATGGTCAAAAATGGATTACAAAGAACAGACCTTTTGTGGGATTTTGCTTACAGAGAACAAAAAGAACAGAAACAAAGAACTGAATTTTTGACGTTTTTACCCCTCTCCCTCCCCCAGTAGAGGTACCCTCTGAAGTCAAAACTTGATAATTCTATCGGATTCGAGTTTCCCATAGCCTAAAACCCCCGAGTATCAAAAATGATCGAAAAACAAAAATTGGCACAGCCGCTTGAAACATACGTGCCCCCCACAGGGATGATGTTTCAGAATTTTTTTCTCTCGCTTGTTGTTTTGTGATATTTTTCGAATCTTATAGATTTTTATTAAATTTTTAATAAAGCCTTGTTTTAATACATTATACAGGGTGTGCTTTAAAGGACCAGTCTACTTTCGGGAAAATATTTTTCAAAGATAGAGAACAACTGGGCAGTTTTTTCTTTTACGAAACTACTTGAAAATCTAACGGTAAAAAGTTATGAACGAAACAAACTTGCTAAAAAAATTTCAAACGAGTTTGTATGTTGAAGCGATTAGCCGGCACTCAGGTATCAATGAAATTTTGCATTGAAGCGATTTAATAAGTCATGATAAAATTCAAATTCCTTGATACTTTAGGAGAAAAGAAAGATGGCATTTTTTATAACTCATCGAGACGAATAAAATGACACCAAAATTATTGAATTTGAAAAATGCTTTGGGTTATTGAGACGAAAATTCTGAATCAGAGTTTTCGTTTCAATAACGCAAAACATTTTTTAAATTCAATAATTTTGGTGTCGTTTTATCCGTCTCGATGAGGTATAAAAAATGCCATCTTGTTTTTTCCTAAATTATCAAGGATTTTGAATTTTAGAATGATTTATTAAATCGTTTCAATGCAAAATTTTATTGATGCTTGAGTACCGGCTAATCGCTTTAATGTTTAAAATTGTTTGAAAATTTTTTTCACTATTTTGTTTTGCTCATAACTTTTTACCGTTAGATTTTCAAGTAGCGGTCCAAATATAAAAATTCTCAGAATTTTCTGCTCTCATGAATCAACTCCCTGAAAGTAGACTGGTCTTTCAAGCACATCCTGTAAACAATAACTGAAGAATTAATATTTAGGAAAAATTCACATTGAAATGAGTGAAAATCAAAATTAGCATGAAGAAAGTTAAGCAATATCTGAGGTCACTGAAAATTGAGACTGAGGCATTGCAGAGATTACTATCACAAGTGCAGATTTCCATATCACCTAAAAATCACAACTTTTTATATTATTATCGTTATCGAAAATTTTCTATTTAAAAATTATATAGGATACTCTTATAAAGAAACATTGCTTATAAAACAAATGCCACTAAATTGTTTACACGAACGCGCATCTTCAAAGGACCAGTTCAGTAATTTACAACCATATGAACAAATGATATATTCGAAAAGATCATGAAAAATGGAGCATTTTTTGTTTTTACGGCATGTTCTGAATCGTTTTCGCCATCGAGATAATTGCGTTTGAAATTTGAATTTGTGTACAAGCTCTTCGTGGTAATACATAAACTTTTTTGAATTTTTTGCGGAAAAATCGATTTTTGGCAATTTGTAAAAGTACGACTGCGCCGAACGGCGCCGAACACGCCGAACACGCCGAACGGGGCACCACACGGGGCGCCGAACACTCCAAACGGGTCCCAATTAGGCCTAAGCCTAAGACCTAAGCCTAAAGCCTAAGCCTAAGGCCTAAGCCTAAGCCTAGGCCTTAGGTTTAGGCTTTAGGCTTTAGGCTTAGGTCTTGGGCTTAGGCCTAGGCTTAGGCCTAATTGGGACCCGTTTGGGGTGTTCGGCGCTCCGTGTGGTGCCCCGTTCGGCGTGTTCGGCGCAGTCGTACTTTTACAAATTGCCCGATTTTTGCATCGATTTTTAAAATTTCATAAAATGAACATTGTAGCAATTTTTTATAGCTAAATGAGACGAACAAAATGACACCAAAATTATCCAATTTGAACATTGTTTTGGGTTAATGAAACGAAAACCCTGATTCATGTTTTTGTTTCAATAACCGAAAACAATGTTCAAATTGGATAATTTTGGTGTCATTTTGTTCGTCTCATTTAGCTACAGGGTGCCCCAAAAAAACGAGAATTTTGCCAATTTTTGGGGGCATTTTTTTGAGAAAATTTTTTTTCTAAAAACATCATTTGTAGAGGTAAAAATGGCTGAAATCACGAATCCGGCGTCCAAAAAATTTTTTGACCCCAAAAAACCCCCTAAAATAGCAAAAAACGTGTTTTTTAAGCCCACATCTTAGAAAAATCGATATTTCACCAAGTTTTTTCATGTAAAACCGCCTGATTCCTACACATACACCGTTTTCGGGTACGAGGAATCGATTGGCGCTGCTTTTAACAAGCGTTAATATGTTATTGACACACTTATTTAACAAAAATTTCAAAAAATACACATTTTTTGGCATAAACCATTGACATAACGGAAAAGTTCATGCAAACAATTTTAAAAATAGCACAAAATACATAAGAAAAAGCGTTTTAAAAGCAGCGCCAATCGATTTCTCGTATCCAAACACGGTGTATGTGTAGGAATCAGGCGGTTTTACATGAAAAAACTTGGTGAAATATCGATTTTTCTAAGATGTGGGCTTAAAAAACACGTTTTTTGCTATTTTAGGGGGTTTTTTGGGGTCAAAAAATTTTTTGGACGCCGGATTCGTGTTTTTCAACCATTTTTACCCCTAGAAATGATGTTTTTAGAAAAAAAATTTTCTCAAAAAAATGCCCCCAAAAATTGGCAAAATTCTCGTTTTTTTTTGGGGCACCCTGTATAAAAATTGCTACAATGTTCATTTTATGAAAATTTAAAAGATTGATGCAAAAATCGATTTTTCCGCAAAAAATTTAAAAAAGTTTATGTATTACAACGAAGAGCTTGTACACAAATTCAAATTTCAAACGCAATTATCTCGAAAACTACAACGATTCAGAACATGCCGTANTGAGATAATTGCGTGTGAAGTTGGCGATTTTTGAAATTTTGTGTATTACAACGAAGAGCTTGTAACAAATTCAAAATTTCAAACGCAATTATCTCGAAAACTACAACGGTTCAGAACATGCCGTAAAAACAAAAAATGCTCCATTTTTCATGATCTTTTCGAATATATCATTTTTTCATATGGTTGTAAATTACTGGACTGGTCCTTTAAGATTCCGACAATAATTAAGGGAGATTGAATGAACGCTTAATTGACCTTATTTTTTCATAGTTTTCAAGTGATCATATTTCAATATTTATCAGGGTGAGTAAAAAAGTGCATTTTTGTGATTTTTGGGCCCGAAAAATTTTTTACTAGAAATGACCCGTATACGGGTAATTTTATCGGGGAATCGATTGCTCACACTCACGAAGAATAAAAACGCTTATTTGACTCTGATTCAGGGAATGGAGTTGGTATATTGACGCGAAAATCGAAATGTTTTCTTTTTTCGCCTTGAAAGCATCCATCTGGAGGGTAATTTTATGCGGAAATCGATTGCGCAGCATATAAAAATTATATTGACCCTGATCCAGGGAATGGAGTTGGTGGTGTAACAAAGTGAAATAAAATTTTTACCCTCACTAGAAGTGATACGCGTACAATTTGCACGTATTTGTTCCAATGCATAAGGAATACAACCTCTCCAAATCTGACTGTCTCCTAGAAATTTTGATTCTATAAATTATAGACTATAATGCCTATGAAAGAGTTCTGTCTTCATGTAAGGGGCTGTTCAAATATTACGTTACCAATTTTTTCGGATTTGTAGATTCCTCCCCTCCAACGTTATCAAAAATGCATTATCGTTACCAACTTTTTATGGAGAGGACTGATCTCCCCCCCCCTCAACATGATAACGTAATACTAGCGTTATCAACTTGTTGTGGAGAGGACTGACCCTCCCCCCAACATGATAACGTAATATCTGGATGGCCCCTAAACTTAATTTTCAACAAGTATCATCATATAGAAACAGTTCTATTACTCTAAAATATTACCATTCCATTCTTTGAACCACATTTTCATACATACGCCTGAAAATTTTTAGACCGTAATAGATTAGTTATGTTTTAGCAGAAGTTTTACCATGATCACATTCTTGGCTTCTAGCACCAGAGCGTAATGCTATTTCTGGCTAAAACTACTCAATTTGGAAAGAAAATACTTTTTAACAAATGCTTACAACAAAGTGATCATTGCATTCTTCGATATGCGGTATATATCGGATTTTGTCCAACCAACGTCGCCAATTTAAGTCTTCTATGTTGCTAAGCAGTCTACCAGCATCTATAGTAGTGCAGCTATAGCAATGGTTGTTTCGAAGTTGTGCATAAACTAGAAATAATTTTCAGATCAGTACAGTTTCTGACACATCTTTTTATACATAGACTATCTTTGTTTACAGTGTGTATAAAAAACCAGAATTTGGACGATTTTTTCATGTTTTTCGACCCGAAATTTTTGTTCAAAAATGACCCTGTTAGGGCTAATTTTATGCGGGGAATCGATTGCGCGCATTCCCAAAGCTTGAAAACGCTTCCCTGATCCTGATTTAGGGAATTAGATGTGTGTATTGAAGCGAAAATCGAAAATTTTTAGATTTTCTGCGAAGTTTCGGAGCTCATACACATTGGGGGGGGGGGGCATCCACGTGAAAATTTTTTCTGGAAACGATACCTTTAGGGGTACAAACATGCGGGGATTCTGAATTTGACATTTTCGAAGCGAAAAAACGCTTTCCTGATTCAGGGAAGGCTTGTGTATTGAAGCTAAAAGTCGCAAAAATGAGATTTTTCGCTTCAATACACATGCCCACCTTGAATCAGGAAAGCATTTTTTCGCTTCGAAAATGTCAAATTCGGACTCTTCGCATGGTTTTACTTCTAAAGGTGTCATTTCCAGAAAAAATTTTCATATGAATAGCCCTTCCCCTAATGCGTAGTAGCTCCGAAGTTCCCTTGAAATAAAATGGCTGACCCTGATTCAGAGAGATGAGTGTTTTATATTGAAGAGAAAATCAAAAAATTTTGGATTTTCTGGCTCAAAATCATCTTCCCGGGATAATTTTATGTTAGGAATCGATTGCGCACACTCCCGAGCTTGAAAATGCTCCCCTGATTCAGGAAAATGAGTGTTTTGATTTGAAGCGAAAATCGAAAACCTTTGGATTTTCTGTCTCAAAATCATCTCCCTGGGATAATTTTATGCGAAGAATCGATTGCGAGCACTTCTGAAGCTTGAAAACATTTCCTTGATTCTGATTCAGGAAAATTAGTACATATTCGATTTTCGCTTCAATACACACTTTTATTTCCCTGAATCAAGGTCAAGGAAGCATTTTCAAGATTCGAAAATGCGCGCAATCGATTCCTCGCATCAAATTAGCCCTGGATCATTTTTGAAAAGAAATTCAGGTCGAAAAAAAATGAAAAAATCGCCCAAATTCCGGCTTTTTTATACACCCTGTAATATGAGATTAATCGTTTCTTTGTGAAATAAACTCTGTTTTCTGCCAAATAGCGAATTCAAGGTTTGCGATTAGTTGAGCCAATAAGCATGATTTTAATGAAGATTATTGAAATTCAGACAACTTTTTATTACAACTGCAACAAAAAATTTTTATTGCAGCTGCAATAAAAAGTTGCCTGAATTCAATAAAATCGTGTGTATTGACACGATTGGTTCAACTAATCCTAAACTCGCTATTTGGCAGAAAACAGAGTTTAAAGTGCGTTTCATGAGAAGGTTGCAAAAAAGTTGCCGCTTCGTGGTCAACTGGTGAGAGAAATCGACCGTCCGATCTGGCAAGTTAAGCAACATTGAGACCGCCAGGTTCGAACTCTACTAGAGTCGAAACATTTGAAAAAAAATTTTCTTCCAAATAAGGCAAAAATTTTTTGTCTTATCTTGCCGATTTTTTCCCCTGAAATTCAAAGGTTTGAATCTATTGGGATCGAACTTGGCAGTTTCAACGTTGCTTAACTTGCCAGATCGGCTTCTCCCACCACTTGACCATGGCAACTTTTTTTGCAACCTTCGCATGAAACACATTTTAAGTTGATCCGTTGTGAAATGTCCTAGAGCCCAAATATATAAGATAATCTTGGGGCTAACCAGAATTACGAGCTGTATAGTTGATTTTTACACAGAATCCTGCCTCACAAATTGGGGCTTCATCAACCGAAAATGGTTCCACACAATAAGGTGTAACCGAAATGGAGGACAGCAATAAGGATGTGAGGAAAACGCCCGGATAGATCCCAGAGCCTCCAGTAATCTCGGATGAGTTAACCGTTGAGTACGTATGGCATCTTATCTCGTCGAAGTGACTAGAATGGGATTGAGCGAACAAATCCGCCCATTTCGATTATTTTATTTCATCTGACCAGGTCCAAGAAAAATCTACGCCTTGAATAAAAAATTTAGATTCCCTTGTTTTTGTGATCATCATAAAAAGTTTTACCTGCGTGAACAATAGTAGGCAATAGGATTAGACTGTAGTAAAGCATGTTGGTTTAGTTGGCCCCAAAATGGAATGGTTTTATATACGTTTCGAGCACTCGATAAAATAAACAATAATGATAAGTGAGCAAAAGTCATACAATAAATATACTATAAAGCAACATTTAGGTCATAATGAGAGATCGCACTTTTTAATACAGTCGATAAATTGAGATAGTGGCAATAGTACATAATGAGACGGAAGTTTCAGATATAATTTACTGACACGAGAAAAGAAAAAATTGATGCTAGCATTTTTGTGGGCGATAACTGGAACGATTCCTCGAGGGTTTGTGCGGGTAACATGGGTATCGGAAAAGATAAGAATGCTAGAATCAAGCTTTACATTTTGGGTAACAAGTTTATGGAATAAGATGAGATCGGCTTTTAGTGGATTTCTAGAGTTTCCAAGCCCAAAATTTTAAGGCGTTCAGGATAAGAGGGTAAATTTGCATATTGGTATTTAAAGCATCGTATAAAAATATATCTAGTAAAGCGCTTTTGGACTTGTTCAATAATTATAGAGTTTTGTTTAGAATTCGAATTATAGGCTTGTTATCATTATATCATCATAAAAGTTAATAAAATTATGAGGCTCTAGGAACTATAAATATTTTGGCATTATATTTTATGTAATATTTTTATTTACAAATTTGCTTTATATTTATTCCTCGGTATCAGTCTGTTCTTCGTTACTTTCAAACGGATTTTCAAAAAATTGTAACCCTTCGAATGGATCGGCTATAACATCAGCTATACCATCGTCTAAATCTGCATTTGATAATGGTAGGCCTGGTCCCTGCTGCCTTTTTCGTTCAATGGAATTATTCACAATTTTTCTTTTCCATTTATCTTTTTCCATTTAGAAAAACCTAAAAATCGATGGTTTTCTCATAAAAATACGAAAATGTTTGATTTTCGCTTCAATACACCGATTTCTTCCCTGAATCAGGATCAAGGAAGCGCTTCCACGGTTCGGGAGTGCGTGCAATCGATTCCTCGCATGAAATTATCCCTAGAGGGTTACTTGTTAAACAAATTTCTACACAGCCCTAATTTGAACCCACCTTTAAAAAGTTCGAGTAATATGAGCAAGTTTCTTACTGCTCCATCAAATAAAAAACGATGCGCTTATGTTTTTTGCGAAATGCTGCCTATTAAATGCGCAATTCGGCCTTCACTAAGGTCAACTGATCCCTCTCTTCTTCAACTTTAAACGAAATCAACACGATTCGGGAGTGCGCAAGGGAGGATTCCATTCTCACACACCTTTAAAGCTGCTTGTTATACCACTATATGGTTTGCGAAAAAAACTTTTGTTTTTCAAGTTGTACGCCGTCACTATATTGTTTACAATGAAGAGCTCACGGCACGAACCCGGAGACAAACCGGCAGCAGGCGACTATATGCCTGTCAGCGATTCTTGATTTGTCAACCCAGTTTGCGGAAATGTCTTCACGGGAAAAAAGCGACTAGCTAAGAGAAGTATGTGTGCTTAATTTTGTATGCCCATTGTCGGTCATTGTCCGAGCAATTGGCAGCTTATTCTGTAATTATTGCTCTTGTGAAAGGTGTTCGTTTTGATGAAGTTTAGGTGTTGGTTCTTTCTTTATCTTTTTCTCATAAATGAAGTGAGTTTAGCTTTTTGTTATAGGACTAGTCCAGTGGAAAAAAGTTGCCAATTTTTGTTGATATTCAGAAAGTTCATGAAAAATGGAGCATTTTTTGTTTTTACAGCATTTTCTGAATCGTTATAGTTTTTGAGATAATTGCGTTTGAAATTTTCAATTTGTGTACATGTTTTCGTTGTAATACACAGATTTTAAATTTCGCCAACTTCACATGCGATTATCTCAAAAACTACAACGATTCAGAGTTTACCATAAAAGCAAAAAATGCTCCATCTTTCATGAACTTTCCGAATATCAACAAAATAGTAACTTTTTTTCCCACTAGACTGGTCCTTTAATGTTGGAAATATGAATTCAAAATTTTACATGTCATAATGGTTGCTCATTTTCAGGTTTTATGTCAAAATATACTCACAAGACTATATGAGGAAAGGGCAGCAGAAAGATTGAAAAGAGATTCGTTTTTAGAATACCTGAGCATGGGTAGGCTATATATTACCCTTTTCAAGGTTAGCTTTATGTAAAGTTTCGGCTACACAATTGTATAAAGAAGCCGAACGTCCGATCTGGCAAGTTAAGCAACATGATTCCCACGAGAGTAAAGCTATTGCTTTTCAAAAAAATTTTGTTTCTTCGAATCGAACCTGCGGGCCCAACGTTGCCTAACTTGCCAGATCGGACAGTCGGCTTCTTTATAAACTTCGCCACGTAGCCGACACTTTACATAAAACTAGCCAAGAAAAGAGTAGTAAATTGCGTTTTTTTGCTAAATGTGTTGTCTGTTAAACAATTTAGCAGATTTGTCATGGCTTCATCGTTTGCTCGAAATGGTTTTTGGTGAGTTGTACACAGATTTTTTGGCTAGCTCCCAGAGCGAAAAGGTCGAAGCCTCCACTTTTCAGCCTACTTTTGAAGCGGCTCTTAAGCCATGGATTAAAAATATCACTTCACCAAGTAATTTTAAGCTCCAAAAACTGTTTGTAATCCTAATTTAAGGACCTACTTACAAAATGCCTGTAACCATGCCCAGTCTTCCTTATCCACATATATTCACAACGCCGAAACCGAATAGAAAGGTCTTTACTCCCGCAACTACGCCACCACCGGCAATAGTAACAGCCACGGGACAAGAAGAGACAACGACATTGAGCTTCTTAGATCGTCTTACAGCTGCGTTTACAGAAAATGAGGATCTATTGTTCTCTTCGAAGTCAAATTTCTTTTCATCAAAAACTGTAGGCGCCGCAGAAAGCTCAAAATCATGTGAAACGTGTAGTATGTATTTTAGTATAACTTAAACGTGCGTGTCTGTTTGTGCTATCTCAGGCTCTTTAAGTCCAATTCCACCACGGTCTATACCAATCGATAGGGCTCTATGAGAGTGGAAAAATGACAACAAGATCATGGGGGTACCCTTCAAAATAAATTTTTTAGTCCCTTATCATGTTTTAATGTAAGATTATAATACAATTTTATCGAAATGTAAGATTTTGCCCTCATGGTCGAGTGGCTAAGACTCTCTGCATATATAAATTGCTTACAGGTTCGATTCCCAGCAGAAACCGAATGTTTTTGCTCCTGCCAAAAAAGATTAGAAATACATATACTCAGAGCGAGGCCGAGCTGTACTCAGTGGCAAGGGTGAGCTTCGTAGTATGGGTAATAGATACAACTTCTTTTTCCCTCCGGGTACGAAGCGCTCGGTTCCCTGGTTCTTTTAGTATAAAAGAAGAGACGATATTCGGAAAGTTCGTGAAAAATGGAGCATTTTTTGTTTTTACGTCATCTTCTGAATCGTTGTAGTTTTCGAGAGAATTGCGTTTAAAGTTGGCGATTTTTGTGTATTACAACGAAAACTTGCACCCTAAATTCTTTCCCTGAATCAATAAAATTTATATATTGAGAAGAAAATAACTCAAAATCCTTGAACATTTAGAAAAAATACAGCATTTTTTATAACTCAACGAGACGAATAAAATGACACCAAAATTATCCAATTTGAAAATTGTTTTGGGTTATTGAAACGAAAACATGAATCAGAATTTTCGTTTCAATAACCCAAAACAATCTTCAAATTGGATCATTTTGGTGTCAATTTATTCGTCTCGTCGAGTTATAAAAATTCTGTATTTATTTTTTTCTAAATGTTCAAGGATTTTGAATTATTTTCTTCTCAATATACACATTTTTTATCGACTCAAGGAAAGAATTTAGTGTGCAAGTTTTCGTCGTAATACTCAAAATTTCAAAAATCGCCAACTTCAAATGCAATTATCTCAAGAACTACGACGATTCAGAATTTACCGTAAAAACAAAAAATGCTCCATTTTTCATGAACTTTTCGAATATGTAACAAAAATTGGCAACTGTTTTTCCACCCGGACTGGTCCTTTAAAAAGTTAGTAGGTATATTGTAGGGTTGGGCGAACCGATAAAAATGAATCGGTTCGGTTCGAACCAGTGTTAATAATGTGTAGAGAAAAGAAACGCTCGGAGGGAGAAGCGCTCGGGAGTCTTCACATTCATCTCTTCTCCCTTCCGAGCGCATTAGCACCCGTCTCCCGGCACTTCAAAATGAGTCATTTTGCAACAAAAATTCCTCTCGCTCTCACATTTTGTATATAAATAGGATTAAAATGCCGTTATTGTTATTCACTTCATATTGTTGAATCATAATATTTGGCATGAAAAAGAAAACATTTACAAAGACTGTTTTAGAACCAGGCAAATCGTGTTCCGCTAAATTGAATAGTTTCGAAACGAACGACCCCGTTTTTCGATATGCTTATGAACACGGTAGCGGATGGAATGAATTACTAGATTATGTTATGAAAGTAAAAATAAGAGCATTAAGAGGAATAAAAATAGAAGTAAAATATTTAGGAAACCCAGGCTGTCCAATTACCACCACCATTGGCATGGAAGGAATCGGCCACTCCGGAAGTCGTTCAACTCACCATGAATCTTATGAGCTTGTATAGACCTAATAGGAGCCTTGTTATTGGGGTTTTCACAGGTTTTTCATATTTAATCTAACACTTTTAACATCATGTGAGCACTAAGGTGCGTTCCTAAGATGAACCGTACTGCTCACTGTCAACCGTACCGTCATCCGTACGGATCCTTACTTATCAGTACGGCTGATCGTACGGTTGAAAGTGATCAGTATGGATCCGTACGGTTCATCTTAGGAACGCACCCTTGGTCATTCTTTACCCTAACCGTTACGGACGACCCTTACCGGTCAACCCTTACTGGTCATCCCTTAACCGGCCATTTCTACATTTTGAGAAGCAAAAAAACTAATAAAATATTATACTTCATGACCAATCGTTTCAATAAACACGATTTAATTGAAAATCAGGCGAAGTTACATTTTTTGACAACTTTGTGACAACTTTTCTGACATCCTTGAACGCAGCTATTTTTTGTCACTGTTTTTTTCCTAACTCTTTTGGATATTTTGCAGGTTTGGCCCTCATTGGAGTTTCATCCGTCACGGATCCTCGAGGCATCGTTGTTGGATTAGAATACCCAGAATTGGTGCATTACTGGGAGAAAATTGGAATCAAGCATGCACAAAGAGTTTTTCGTTATTTGTTAATCATTTTTCTTATTTCCATTCTTTTAGGCTGGCATCATGAATCGAATCCAAATTCGTTCTGTTGAAGGCATAGAACGTTCTCTACAAAAACTAGCCGCTTATGAGCCAAATGCCTTCGACTTCATTTTGCTGGTATTAACATTTTACACACAAAAAATTTATTACACATAAAAATGTTAAATCACTGCTTCCGTTGGCTAGCCGAATAGAAGCTAATTTTGTACAGTCATTGAGGCGGAATTTTTTTTTCGATGGAAGTCTATTAAATGCTAAACAAAATTGTTTTAGGATGACGTCAAAAAATCGAATTATCTTGATGATTATGAACACAGTGTTCGGCTGTTGAGAAATGGTGGACTTCTAATCATCACTGATGTTAGTTTTAAAGGGCCAGTCTACTTTTGATGCCATGTGATAGAGCACAAAATTTCAAGCATTTTTTGCTTTTACGGCACTACTTGAAAATCTAACCGTAAAAAGTTATGAGCGAAACAAAATTGCGAAAAAAAATTTTCAAACGAGTTTGAACATTGAAACAAAGAGCTTGTCAAAAACTAAGTTTATTGAAACGATTTAATAAAACATTATAAAATTCCAAATCTTGATACATTGGGAAAAAATTTATAGAATAGTTTTTTAGGGTCGCCACAAGCTATCGTGTTCCCACAAGCAACGGCACAAGCTATCGTACGAAGTCATCGTACGAGTGTAAAATACACTCGTACGACGGACGAAATGGCCACAAGCTATCGTATGAATTTCGTACGATGCCATCGTACTGCGTCGTACGATCGTACGACAGCTTGTGGCGATTTCGTCGTACCCTTACGTTAATTTTACGATCGTACGATAGCTTGTGGGGCTGTCGTACTTTCGTACGATAGCTTGTGCCGTGCTTGTGGCGACCCTTATAGCTCGCCGAGACGAATAAGATGACACCAAAATGATTGAATTTGAAAAAATATTTGGGATTATTGAAACGAAAACCATGAATCAGGGTTTTCGTTTCAATAATCCAGAATAGTTGTCAAATTCAATCATTTTGGTGTCACCTTATTCGTCTCGACGAGTTATAAATAGTTTATTCTATGAATTTTTTTCCCAAAGTATCAAAATTTTGAATTTTATGTTTTATTAAATCGTCAAAAATTGAAAAATTCGTCAAAAATTGAAAAATTCCTGAAAATTTGAAAAATTCCTCAAGAATCGAAAAATTTTATCAAAAATTGAAAATTCGTCAAAAATCGAAAAATTCATCAAAAATTGAAAAATTCGCAATTCTGAGAATATGGAAAAAGTGAATTGTTTTCCAAAATACTAACCCTTTTTTAATTTTTTTTAATTTTCAATTTTTTTTTGGTCAGGAACAATTTCCCTTCTAAAACGATAACAAAAACATGAAGACAACTTTTTACTCAAAAATGTTGCTTTAAA
>OZJO01009650.1:0-10398 GCA_900406225.1 Acrobeloides nanus
ATATCCTAGGAGAAATTGAATGTGGAGATTTAAAATTAGAATTTTTGATATATTAGTATTTGTGTTGTTGTTAATTATTGTTGTTAAATGTGTTGTTGTTAAATTAAAAATGTCATAATAAATGTTTGATAAATGATATCCTGATGAAATTGTGAATTAATCAATTGTTTAAAACATTTTCTTTATCTTAAAATTCACTCCTACAAAATTTTTTTTAAAAACCTCCATTTTATGACACCCCCCCCCTAAATTTCTATTTTATGACACCCCCCGAGGGGTGTCATAAAATGGAGGTTTGACTGTACCAAAAAATTACAAAAATCATATGCTTTTCTTATCAAAACAAGCAAAAACCTTGCAAGAAGTCAATAATCCTAGAGATTACCATCCCGATTAACCTCTCAAAACGCCGAAACCTCCAAAAACTACTCAACTAGCACAATCACTTTTTCTCTCATGATCAACCGAAGAATCCCCCCATCGACTCCAACGAGTTCATCATCAACTTCAAGTGCTTCAATCATCAAACACACAAACACGAGAAGAGACACGCCTTGAGAAAAAGAGAGACGTTCCATACCGAAATTTGTCGATTGTCTGCTAGCCGACTCGACCTCCAACCCCCATATAATTTGCTAGCTTCCCGGTTGATGAGACTAGAAAGCCGGTGCTGCATTCTTCATCCTAGGTAGCAAGAGCAATAGGGCCCAGCTAGAGCTTGTGCAAACAATGAATTTTGGCTGCTAGAAGTCGGGGGGTTCTAGGCTAGAGGTCCAAGGCCAAAATGCGCGATTTTCCATAGTGCGCGAGGAGAAAGAGTCTTCAGTTTCACGCAACACAGGAGAAGAAGAAAATGTGTATTGGCAGACGTCTCAAATTTCAATGCTATTTCATAATAGTTTCGATAGTAGTTGTACTCGGATTGTCTCACGCTGTATCAGAATGAGGAAATAAGATCCGAGAAAAAAGCTGCAAAGAAAAATAGAGTAAAAAATTCTGGAAAAAATCATGAAGATTCATTCGACTCAGCTGGGTAGAACGAATACCATAACATGGAGTTTTCCATCCTGAGCCCATGGCCGAGTGGCTAAAGTGACAGATTTGAAGTTTATAGGCTAGCGTTCGATTAATTCAAAATGAGTTTTTAAAATCAACGGCAAAAAGCCACATACACACACAGAACTCGAACCCCGTACCTTTAGATCAAAGAACAGTACTCTATCCAACTGAGCTATACGACCTTATTTTACATAAACTGCAAAACTGTCACTTTAGCCACTCGGCCATGAGCTTGGGGTGGAAAACCCCATGTTATGATTTTCGTTCTACTCGTCTCGGTGAGCTGTGTCGAATGGATGACTCAAATTTTAGCGAAAAAACCGCAGTGAAGTTCGTGGGGGGGGGGGAGTAATCTACGTGGGGCAAAAGGGGTGCCGCCGTCGAAAACGGAATTTCAAATTCAACTTTAATTACATCACAAAGTTTAGCCAGTGAGTATAAATTTCCAATTAACCTTTCTTTTGTTTACTTTTAACGAACTGGTCGTGAACTTTCGTTTCGGCTTAACTTAGGTTTCACCTTTTGCGACAGCAGCTAGCTAGTTGCTCTTCCGATCAGATCAGTTTCCTTCATTAGCGCGCTTACGTATGAATCAAAACCGAAGATGAAATGAAGCGAGAGACGAAAATGTAAATGTTTGCTGAAATCGGATGTGTCTTGATTTGAACGTCTACAAATTTTCGAATTGAATTGTAGAAAAGTTCAAAGAAGAGAGTTTGAAAAAGTGCAAAAGTTTTTCAAGGACCAGGCCTCTCACAAGGGTTCTCTCGGATTTCGATGAAACCTATCTCAAAAAACTAGGGAAAAAATAGTATAGACACAATATGTAAACGATTTGAGCAGACAAAATTCCTGTGAAGAACTATGAAGTGCAAAACAATCAACTTTCATTTGGTGCAAAAAGAAGTGTAACCAGCTGGGATTCGAACCCGGCGATGTAAAATGAAGAGTTAGAAGATAACCAACTGCATCATCGATGCTTCTGATCTTGTGATGTTAAATTTTAATCATTAAAACAACTTATTTTCATTAAATGGTAATGTTAGCAAATAAGCAAAAAATTTAGGCGATTTGAAACGTTTTGGGGTTTTTTTTTGAAAATTGACTATATTTGGGGGTGGAGGGCCGCCACTAATACGTTCGAACGGCTCCCGAACGGACTTTAATTCACTAATTGCGTTCGGAAACATCACTAATAGGCGTTCGGACGCGTTCTGAAACATTCAGATGCGTTCGGAAACGTTCGGATGCGTTCGGGCGCTCGTCCGAACGCGTCAGAACGTTTCTGAACGCGTCCGAACGCCTATTAGTGATGTGTCCGAACGGAATTAGTGATAAATTAGTGAAGTCAAAAATTTCCGAACGAATTAGTGGCGGCCCTGAGCATCCCTGCGTGGTCGTCGGGATGAGGTCAAATTAAAAAATTCCTTCGGATTCGTGGTCGAAAACCCCCGAGTGCAAAAAAATTTAGGCGATTTAAAACATTTTAGGGGCTTTTTGAAAATTGACTATATTTGGGGGCTGTGCAAAATACAAATTTCCAGTATTTTGGCTCTAAAATCTCGAAAATACGCTCTTTTCCGTAATTTTTTTGTTAACAAGATTTGGTCATGGTGGCTATCGAATGAGCTATCTGGCGACTGAAATGGACTTAAACTCAATTTTTGGCGAGCTTTTAAAATACGTGAGTAAATTATTGAACACCCTGTATAAATGAAACCAACACCATTTTCACTACTGACGAATTTTATTAACAAAAAAATATTTGTATCAAAAACCAATTTAGAAATTTTTTGACGCATTTTTTCTGTAACCCAATCCTTGGGTATATCCATTTCTTTTCCTTCATCTTATATAAAAATTTAAACAAATAGTCTTGAAGACTGAGCCCTCAATTCGTCTTATACACCCACCGAATTTTTTTGCGCAAGAATTCTTAAGCACCAAAGAAAAAAAAGGGTATAATAATCTAAAGTTTCTAGCTGATCAGTTGATTAAATATTTTTTCCATTTCTTCATTCATCACAATCGTGCAAAACAAAAGAAGAAAAAATTGCAAAATCGAGTAGAAAATTCTAGCTGTGCAAATAAAAAAAGTACAGGGTGGACCAAAAACTGGATTGTTGCAAAATTTTTTAAGCTTTAATTTTCACCAAAATAACCCCTACATGGGGTTTTTCTATGCGAGAAATCAATGGCGAACATTGCCGAACCTTGAAAACGCTTCTCTGATCTTGAACTAGCATATTTTCGCTTCAATACACATATCTGTTTATTGAAACGAATTATTTTTAAAAAATCCATTTTTACAAAGATCTTAAAATTTTCATAAAGTGAATATTGTAGCAATTTTTTATAGCTAAATGAGACGAACAAAATGACATCAAAATTACCCAATTTGAACATTGTTTTGGGTTAGTGAAACGAAAACATGAATCAGGGTTTTCGTTTCAATAACCTAAAACATTTTCCAAATTCAATAATTTTGATATCATTTTATTCGTCTCGATGAGCTAAAAAAAATATATTCTATGTCTAAATTCTCAAAATTTCAGTGTTCTGAATTTTATAATGTTTTATTAAATCGTTTCAATAAACAATCTGGTTTTGCCTGAGTGCAAGCTTGTTGTTTTTATTTTCGTTTCAATGTTTAAACTCATTTGAAAATTTTTTTCGCAATTTTGAATCAACTCCCCAAAGGTAGACTGGCCCTTTAAAAAACTTCAAATTTTTTGAAAAAATCGGCAAAAATCCGGTTTTTGGGCTGCCTTGTATTTTCCCTCTCTTCTATATTTCAAATATAAACAAATCTTTATTATGATATAAAAAGTAATTACGAATTATTAATAATATATTGAAGAGGTATTGCAAAAGTAATCTCCAGTACCATTTTTCCTAAAATATTTTTTTAAAATTTGGTTGTGGTTCTCTTTTTTTTGCTTTAAGCCTTTGGAGAAAGATCAAAGAGCACCCAAAAATTGTCTTAATGAAAGTTTTTCTACATTAGCTGATACGGGGAAAAATAATAAATGTTTCATATTAATTTTACGATAATTAAAATTCTCGTACTTTGTTCAGGTTGATAAAAAACGAGCAAAAAAGCAATAAAATAAAAATCAATACTTCAAGTTACCAAATTATGCCTATCCTTCAATTTTCATTCAAAAGGAGGGGCATTTTCTCGTCTCCCGTGAATCATCCCATTTCATATAAACTCGAAAATCTTCTGCGCTTCCTCAGGAAAAAAATGTAGTCGATCCTCGCTAAGCCACCACCCCTGGGGACCGGCCCCAGAGTGGGGGAGACGTGTCGATTGCGTCAAAATTATTTACGTCATCCAACATTTGGTCAATTTTTGTTTGCATTATCCGACATTTGCGTCAATTCTCGATTGTGTCAACAGAAATTTGTGCCATCCAATATTTGCATCAATTTTTAACATTTGCGTCAATTTTTGAATGCGTCACAGACATGTGCGTCAATTCTCTATTACGTCAATAGACATTTGCGTCATCCGATATTTGTGCGTCAATTTTTGTTTGCGTCATCCGACATTTGCGTCAATTTTTGAATGCATCAACAGACATTTGCGTCAATTTTTGATTGCGTCAATTCTCGATTGCGTCAACAGACTTGGGGGAGTCTCCCCCTGACCCACTCACTCATAGACCCAAAATTGAGGGGGACCACCTCATGGACCCCGTCGAACAGGAGGGGGACCACCTCACCGGAGATCCCATCCCCCCCCCCCACCTTGCCGACCTATGATGACGGCTCTAGAATTCTAATTGAGCTTGTATTCTAAGACGCGGATTGATCTGAGGATTTTTTTCGCGGATTAATCCGCATATTAGACTATGTTCTAATGGAAGGGAGCTCCTGCATGAAATGAAGGGATACCCGGTATCCTTATCATAACGAAAATCGATTATTGTTATGGTATTTTTTCCTGATCAAGAACAAGTACAGAAGATTTTCGAGTATATCTATATTTTTAAATTTTATTCAACTTACCAGGCAGTAAGAATTTTGGTGGCTAACTTATACGCAGGAACAGTATTGAGTAACTCTGGCCTGCTAGAAGCTTGGAGTACACAATAAGGTCCACCAACAAATTGTGTTAAAGCATTGATATTAGTTCCATCAGATTGATATGCCAATGCCATAAATTGATATGTGCTATTGCCGCGTAGTGTTTGAGCTAGGGCTATATCCGCTGCACTCGGCCTGTAATTTAGTATTTAAAATTTTTTAAATCATATTTATTCTTCCGCCACGGCAAAAATTTTCTTTGGTCGATTCAAAAAGATTAAAAATGGCTTACGCTGAATTTGTGGTGACGTAAATAGCAAGATGGTTTTGAATACTTGTACGATAGCCTCCATCAATCAAAAAATTAGTTCCATTTATTACATTTAACGCTCTAAAAAATCCTACTACATTAACAGTGTCTGTCTGTGTGTCCAGACGATCTCGGGAATGCTTGATTTAAACTTAAAACAAAAAGATGAGAGAAGACGATCGACACCACTTTTATGGGTTATTCCTCTCGAAAAAAATTTTCAAAAAAGGTTAGCTATTATTAATAACTAATACATTTTCACGAGGAGCGTCGTTCGAGAAGGTGGGGGACTTTTGCGCCCTCATATATGCTCAGCGACCCTTGCGCACCCGACATTTGTGCTCTATAATTACGCGACGACATTTGCGCACCCGACTTGTTTTCGACCTTTTTTGAAAGATATTTTACAAGTCGGGTGCTCAAATGTCGGAGCGTAAATGTGAAAGTGCAAATGTCAGATGTCGGTGGCGCAAATGTGGTGTCGGGGCGCAAATATGAAAGTGCAAGGTGTCAGCGCGCATATATCGAGACGCAAATGTCGGAGCGCAAATATCGAGACGCAAATATCGGGGAGCAAATGTGAAAGTGCAAATGCCATGTGCACATATGTGAGGGCGCAAAAGTCCCCACCCGCTCGGAGTCACAACCCCGAGCGCGGAACGCAGTACTTTATATAATTTGTATATTTATGAAAAATTTCCCACTTACTGATTTAATAGAGTTTGTCCAGCAGTGACTGGTGGATCATAAATAGGATCAGCAGCAGCATTTTTCAAAGCCATTTGCAACAAACCTATTGATGTCACTGTGTTAAAATCGGCGGCTACTAAGGCGACACCCCAACTATCACCAGGTATTCTTAAAATGGCAAAATGGATGTATCCTGGTGAATTTGGTCCTGTACTAATATTGAAGGCTTGGAAAGTTTGATTGAAAAAATCATTCTATAATTTTTTATAAATAAGAGAGTATGGAAAGAACTCAAAAACGATTCAACAACCTTTTCAATAACACTTACTATGTCCTTAACTATTGTTGCATTTGTAGCACTTGATATATCCAAAAGAATAACAATATCTGCAACAATTGGAGAATATACTGTAGCATTATCCAAGTTATACTCTGGCACAGGTGTTGTAGGACCTTAATTTTTATTTAAAAGAATAAATCACTAAAAAATTCTATCCTACTCTATAAACGTGTAATGTGTGTTTGTCCGATGTCCAGACTAGGGTGTGAAAAAGTAGGTGGTATCACCCCACCCATCTAATTTTTTTGGCTATATTGCACCTAGTTTTTTTTTCCAAAATTCAAATTTTTCAAAAACTTCCCCCGGGAAAAATCACTTGTGCGGTTAAAAATCGATTTTTTCGATAAAAACACTGCTTTTCACGTGCTCAAAATTCGCATATTTATACGAACTTTTCGTACAAATATTTTTCGTACGAACTTTTCGTAAGATACTTTTAACAAAACTTTTCGTACACTCAATTTTCGTATTTTTGTAGAAAAATCGGGTAGTATACTTTTCGTACAATTGTGATTCGTGCAAACTTTTCGCACAATTGTTCTGTGAAAATATTGTTATTTAAAATGGAAAACAGCAAAATTACTCATGTGTTTTTGCATGCCGTTCGGATATGCTTTCGTCTTTCGAATGATTTTTTATCAGACTCAAGGCATAAAGCGGAAATTTGCATTATTTTTCTTCTAAAATAGCTAACTCGTGGCCAAAGAAGAGTTTTCAAGATTTTTGGATTCACGCAATCGATTCCTCGCATAGAAAAACCCCTAGCAGTGTTGTCCCCTGTACACATGAGTACACATGTGTCTGTGTACACATTGTGTACACAACACACGTGTACACAAACACATGTGTACACACTGTGTTGTGTACACATGAGTACTCGTGAGTTGAACACATTGACCCAAAATTTTGAATAATAAGTGAATAATAAATCTATAAAGGAAATGAATTCAAATTCAATTCCTACGACGATTGCGCTCGTGTGTACACAACACATGTGTACGCGGGACAACACTGACCCCTAGTTATTTAAAAAATTTTGTTTTGTCTAAAAGTACCTGTACGAAAAGCTCGTACGAAAAATACTCGTACAAAAGTGTTATACGAAAATTGTGCTGTACGAAAAGTTATGTACGAAACGTGTTTTACGAAAGGTGATTGTACGAAAAGTACCGCACGAAAAGTATTTGTACAAAAAATAACTGTACGAAAAGTCCGTGCGAATCACAATTGTACAAAAAGTTATACTGCTATTATTTACAGACTTTCAAAAACAAAAGTAAAATAAATCGGAACTTTCTGAAAATGAAACGGGGCTCAGCTATAGCTGAAGCTCAGATATAGCAATATATTGTCTTTACTCATCAGGTCAAATCCACAGGTCAACAGTTTTATAAATAAGTTTTTTACATTAAAATTGTCGAATCCAAAATCATACTTGCATTATTTCCTGTCAAAGTACTCTGTGGTTGACTTGACGGATTAGTACCAGAGCCTGGTGTTGTGGTGGATTGAGAACCCCCAGGAGGTGTAATAGTTGATTGATCCTTTACGGGTTCATTTGTAATATAGATGTATTCTTTTTGATTAGATTTATGAATTCCTATGCCCAACATTATGCCACCAGCAATAAGTATGAGCACGCCGAGAATTAAGACAACGCCGACTATTATAACTGTTTTACTGGGCGATGAAAGACTGGTTTTTAGTCCTTCTCTAAAAATTTTTAGATTACAAAAATTGGCTTAACAAAATGAATGATTAACTTTTAAAACGAATGAGCTTCCTGTTTTGTCTCAAATTTATTTTTTCTATTCTATTTTCTGCCCTATCCTATCCCAACTATTGGAAAAAGTTGATATAGCATGACCAACTAACTATGATAGCAATAAAAGCATACCTAAGATCATAACTTATGGTACGGATACGGCCTAACATCTTGGAGTTATTATATCTGTGGTATTACTAAACACACTTACAATGTACTCGCCATGCTTAATTCTCATGAAATTGGAGGCTTCAACACCTAAATTTCTCAATCAATTAATATTGATTAAACTATTTGAAAAGCAAAAAAACTTTTACACGTTTGATAATCTAGGGTGTGGGGACAATTAGATTATCAAAGGTATTAACGATCTTTTTAATGAGAAATGTTTACGACCTTCTTTTTCCGTCACTAGTGGAGCATCCAGGAGAGTCAATTTTCATGCTGATCTGTGTTCTCGGATGCATTTTTATCAAGTGAATAAACTGCCTGTGCAAATGTCATATTTTATTTAATTAGTGAAGGTGAGGCACAACAATGTTTAGTTAACAACAAGCCAAAGAAATAAAACATCAATAAAAGGTTATCCATCAAATTTGATAGTTCAGTAGTAAAAAGCGCTTTTTGGTTGTCAATCGCAGGTTCGAACCCAGCAAAAGTTTTTGCGTTAGCTTTAAAGGGGGAGTGAATTTTTACAGCAGCATCGAAGAGTGCATTTTCAACTTCAAAGTGTTATATTTCCTCAACCATAGACTCTTCGAGATGCTACTGTAAAATTTACTCCCCCTTTAAAATTTTTTGCATGTGGTATTCACAGCGGTGCGATTCCTGGAGAAAGTGTTCTGGTAAAATGGTGCGAACTTTTTTGTAACTTGCTACTTTTGAAAAGTTGTTTAGAATATCGGGCTGATTAAACAATACAATAACATTTTGATGTGCAACCCCCTAGCCGATAGTCGATGCTTGGCTAAAATACCTCATTCTTCGAATGGGCTATCTATGAAAGGATAAATCCGATTCTAATAATTATTTTTTTATTTTTTAGCTCTGATAAATTTTAAATTGCCGAATTTTTTAATCAAACTTGGGAAATCGATTGTGGCACTTGTCGCGCCGCAAAAAAGCCTCCCTGAACCTAATTCAGGAAAAGGGTTGAGTGTATTAAAGCGAAAATGAACATTTGAGTTTTCTCTGGAAAAAACCAATTGTCTATGAGTTTTCTAGGCAAGGGAATAAGCGTTGTAGTTTGGTCCAAATTTAGAGAGCGGGAGAAGTTTTGGTTTGGGGGGAGAAGTTTTTAAAAAATTTTCATTTTTCTTTCCCGAAAGTTAAATTTTGTTAATTTTCATTTTTTCCCGGATTGAATTTTTTCGCAAAAAACTACTGGGTGGCCCAAAAAAAAGAGATTTTTGTGATTTTTTCAAATTTTGTAATTTTTATCAGGGGGTTTTTCTATGCATGAAATCGATAGCGCATATTGCCGAACCTTGAAAACGTGTTTCTGACCCCGAATTAGTCTATTTTTTGCGAAAATTTAAACAATCACGTAAAAATAGGATAATTCAGAGCTAGAGTAGCGTTTTCAAGGTTCGGCAATAAGCACAATCAATTTCTCGCATAGATAAACCACCCATAGGGGTTATTTGAGTAAAAATTTGAAAAAATCGCTCACAAATCTCACTTTTTTGGGCCACTCTGTAATAATGGGCAACAAATCTAAATTTATTTTTTATATTTCGACGATATTTTTCTTGTAAAATTTTTTACTTTTTGTTGTAACATTTCTAAGCTTAAGGCTTAGCTTAAGCCTAAGGCTTAAGGCCTAAGCTTAAGGCCTAGGCTTAAGGCCTAAGCCTAAGGCTTAAGCCTCAAAAAAAGTAAAAATGTTACAAAATAAGTACCCGATGTTACAACGAAAAAAATGTTACCAAAAAAAAGTAAAAAATGTTACCAGAAAAATACCGTCGAAAATGTTACAAAAAAAAGTATAAAATGTTACATGAAAAAGGATTTTCGATTTTAAATCAACAAAAGGTTACTAAATAGTAAAAATATATTTAATAGGCAAACTGATATCAGTGAAACAGATTTTATGGGAGAAATTCCTTGAGTTTGAGGTGGCTGAGTTGTCTGAGTCGATGAATCACATTGTTGATTCCAAACTAGTGTTGATATAGACATCGGTTCAATCACAACATTTCC
>OZJO01009651.1:0-42784 GCA_900406225.1 Acrobeloides nanus
AGAATGGTAAGAATTTAATTCTCAAATTTATTCAATCTTTTTTATGTTCTTCTCGTATGTCAACTATTTTTCCCAAAAATTTTCTAGCTGCTCAAATTAACATCCAACAAGTTGAATGCTGCAGGTTTCTTTTATTTAATGATCGCCTTTTAGTTTTTAGAAATATTTATCATCCTTTTAATATGAGTATTGATGAAAAATGTCTATGTGCTGGAAGTCGAGGAAAAGGTATTTCAGAAGTATGTTGCATTTTTTAATTTCCCATTCGTAAATGAAACTTCCAGTGGAGAGATGAGGAAAATCCTTTTGATTCAAGTTCTCTACAGGGTTCATAAAAAGTTCTGACTCAAAAATATAGGTCGAAAAACGGCAAAAGCATACAAATCAATTATCAAAATAATTTTAATTTAAAAAATAAGCAACAACAAACAATTTTTAAACAAATTTTCAAAATGACTACCTTCAGCTTCCACATAGACCTTGAGGCATTTGGGAAAGTCATTAACGATGTACACGTATTTTCGGGATCTATCACGGGTCTCAAAAATTGCATAAAATTTACCCGGGTACAAAAATTTTTAATCTCCAGTTTATAAGTTATAATTTTTATTAGGGCGATGCAGGTTCACCATTGTTTGCAAATTCTTATAGTAAATGGTATCAAATAGGACTCCTATCTAACGGATTAATTCAATATGATTTCGCTATTGAAAATCAAGATCGTTATCCAGGTAACTGGCAATTGCTCAATTTTTCATGATGGATCAACCATGGAAAAATTGGCAAGCGTCTCTTTTTGTCTTAAATAATCGAGGGTTGATCTCTCCAAATAATCGAGGATTGACCTCTCCAGGGTGAAATTTTATGAGAAAGTTGTTAAAGCAAACAACTTTTTCCATAAAATTGATCGTAGAAATCTTTATTATTTCTTCCTCTTTCAAGCTATCATTTGAGTTATTACAATAACCGATTCTGGAGGAATAGAATCAGAGACCAAAAAGTTTTATGGTAGCTAGTTATGATAGAATAGCGACCACTCAGTGGATAGCGGTTCAGTGATAGAGTCCAAGAGACAAGGCAAAAGGCAAAAATTCTACGACCAATTTTATGAGAAACCTCCTTTATAAACTGTCAACTGGAGGAGGGTTTGAGAACAAATTGAAAGAAACTTTTTTTGAATATGTCAAATATATGGGATCAAACCCTCGATTGCAAAGTGAGACGTTTGCCACTTCACCATCATTGATCCATTTTTATATTAGCAAAAATACCCTATATTTTTTTAGCCGTTTACACTAGACTTTCTAAATACTGTGATTTTATTGAACATTATTCTTATGCCAAATGTCTTAATGTTAACACGGAGCCTGGGTTCATAGGACGAATAATACAGAAAATAAAAACATTTGTGTTTCCAAATAAATGTCCTTCTGATGAATTTCAAGAAATTTTGATACGAGAGATTTTGAACAAGAATCGTACTAGAATATTACATAGAGAATTTTAGATTTTTATTTTATAATGAATAAACAACTAAATTTATTGTTCATTTACTCAATCTACTACATTGAACGCTCGTTAAGCGGCCCCCCTCTCTAGGGTGGCCCGCTTATTGAATTTTTGAGGGGGAGGGGACCCGCTTATATATACAACGGCTAATTTTTTGTACTCGGGGATTTTTGGAATGAAGCAATCTATTATCACAAACTCTTTTCTTGTTGAATATTTTACTTGTTATTGTTGTTGTTTCAATAAAGTTGTTAAGTTTGGTTCAACTAGTTCTTTTTAAAAACCTCGATATAGTGCCCCACAGGTCCCAATACACGAGAAAATCTCGATTTAGTGACCCCTAGGATCGGTCCCTGTGGGAGTACTAAATCTAGATTCAACTGTACTGAAAGTTACCCCTACGAGGGGTATACTATAAAGATTTCATAAATAAATTGTTTAAATAATTATTAGAAAAAAATAATATCCACTGGACTATGTGGTCGACACTTTTTTAATTCTTGCTATGAAAAGAGTTATAAATATTTTAACCTTTAACCTGTAAAGTTCGTATTTGTCCTTATCATTAATAAGATCTATCATCATTTTTTTCCTATAAAATGAAACAATTTTGCATCATTTTCTTTGCGTCCATTTTCATTTGACTTTTGAACATTATTATTGATTAAAATTATGCCTAACTATCCTGCTTTTATTGTTGATGCATTTACAAATACGAAATTTGCTGGAAATCAAGCGGCAGTAGTGCTTTCTGAAAAGGTATATAAATGGTTTAATTCTAACACTATTAAAGACGAAACATCGATTATCCGTCACATTGAGATCTCAAAAACCATCGATTCGATTGAACTAATTTTTTTTATCGTATTCCCATATTTTTCTTAGGTGCAACGATATTTTTTTGGATTAAACTTAGCCTTAGGCTTAGGCTTAGCCTTAGACTTATCCTTAGGCTAAGCCTAAGACTAAGCTTAAGCCTAAGGTTAAGTCTAAGCCTAAGCTTAAGGCTAAGCCTAATGCTAAGCCTTTATCCCGGGAAAATCGATCAGCTCAGATTTTTCCGGAAAAATCAGATATTCCCGAAAAACATATTTTCCCGTAACATATACAGCATCTAAAAATCTTTCATAAAGTCAAAAAGTGACGCGGTTTTTTCCGTAACGTGGTTTTCACTCATTCTCTATAGAATGGAACAGATTTCGATTCTTGAAAACTATGAGAACATGGCGAACCTCGAAAATTAGGGCAAATTTTTTTCAATAAACAATATCATTTATTGCCCAAAAATCGTCAAAAAATGCCTACTTTTGTTAAAATACGATTTTTGACAAAACATGCCATTTTTAGTAATTTTTTACCAAAAAACTATTTTTGTGGGGAAGCCATTTTTCGATGTTTATCATTTATAAGTTTTAGAAGCTATCCGATGAAGAGTATCAAAA
Source organism: Acrobeloides nanus (assembly GCA_900406225.1). Taxonomy (NCBI): domain Eukaryota; kingdom Metazoa; phylum Nematoda; class Chromadorea; order Rhabditida; family Cephalobidae; genus Acrobeloides; species Acrobeloides nanus. Next base: position 2,952 of record OZJO01009651.1, read on the forward strand.
GATTGCTGCCGAATTTAATTTATCAGAAACCGCTTTTCCTATTCCGATTGATAAACCAGGAGATTTTAAGAAAGGTTTATAGCTTTTTTAATCAAAAATTTTAAACCCTTTTTAGCATCAAAATTTTCACTTCGTTGGTTTACTCCAACTGTGGAAGTGGTTTTATGTGGCCATGCAACTATGGCTACCTCTCATGTTTTATTCAAAGAAATCGGTAGGATATAGAGCATTTCTCTACAAGAGAAAAGATTTTATCACCCATGATACAGGAGTAAGTGATAAACATTCATTTTGTCGGGGAGAGTTCGATCCCCGTCGGATAAATTTTGTTTTTGTCAATTTATCATTCAAACCAAGTTGTAAAGGAAAATCTTCTCTCTTAAAAAGAGTATCGAGAAGCTCATATTCAAATTATGTACCTATAGCTACATTGTTCTTTATACGTACCTATAGATATATTATAATCTTTTGGAAAAAAATTGAAAATTTTTTTTAAGGGGGTACCCATAAAGGTGGTGTCGATCGTCTTCTCTCATCGTCCCCTACAACTTTTGTATTAGCGTCCTGGGTACAAGCATTCCCGAGATCGTCTGTACACACAGACATTATACGTTTATAGTAGTAGGATAGAATAGTCAAATACTCCTCATTCAAAATGAATTTTGTGCTCCTTGCTACTACACCATAGATGATGGACTTTTTTCTCTTGGCCGAAAATGCGCTCGGTCTCCCGGTACTAGTCATTATAGGAAATGTTAATGATACAATTTATTATGAAACTCTATCTGGTGAATTAGTGGTCAAGAAGTCAGATATATTAAAAGATGCTTTAGCAATGAACTTTCCTCAATATCATGAAATTGTTGATTTAAAATCGAAGGAGGGATCAAACATTTTTCCCAAGGTAGTTTCAGTGGCTTGCAGTGCCGTGGGCAGGATTTCTCGTCAGGGAGGGACATAGTAATGTTTTTTCAAAATTTTATGGAAAAACAAGGAACAATTGCGTAACTAGGTCGTTTAATGTTTCGAAACTTTTATATATTTTTGAGGATTTCTCCGGAAATACAAAGCCAATCCTGATAAATTTGGTGTCGTTAGAAAGCTGGACTTCGTAGCAATCGAATCACACCAAAATCATGCCATAACTCTTTCTGATTGAGGAGTTATCGCATAATTAGTAAAAAAATGTCAGTTTTTTGACATTTTTTAATATTATGCAATATCTCCGCAACCAGAAAGAGTTATGGTATGATTTTGGTGTCATTCGATTGCTGTGAAATCCAGCTTTCTAACCACACCAAAACTAACAGGATTGGCTTTGTATTTCTGGAGAAATTCTCAAAAACATAAAAAGTTTCGAAATGTCAATTTCGAAACATCAAACAACCGCAGAGCACCTGGAGTCAGGCCCAACGACTAAATCTGACATGCCTGTTGAATCTTAGATCTTATGATGTCAGTTAGGCAGAAACTACTAAAGAAACTAGCTGATGATACTACTCACAATAAGCACCTTTAGGAAAAATTTTCATTTTTTTTCATTTCAAGGGGAGGGGCAATTGCCCCCATGCCCCTCTAGCCATGCCACTGAGGGAGGAAGGATTAGGATAAAGAGAAAAATATAAAATTTTCGGCTACGGGGAGGCATGTCCCCCTTGCCTACGTCACTGGTGGCTTAGCAAAATAAGAAATGCTCGAAATCGATTTTTTGCATTGACCCTTCCAGCGAAAATTCGAATTTTAATATATTTTTGCTACAATACACCCCCTTCCCTGAATCAAAAACATGGAAGCTTTTTCAAGGTTCGGTAATGCGTGAATTGATTTTTCGCAAAGACCCCCTCCCAGAGAGATAACTTCTACAACGATTTGAAGCAAAACTGAAAAGCCAATAGTTTATGGATAACCCAAAAATTTAGGAGACATGCCCAGAATTCATCAATGACATATTGAAAACTATAGCCCCAAATGGTTATGTTCATGTGTCTTTGGCAGCTAAAAAACTAGTGATTGTATTAGATTCAACCACTACCAGGTTTGAAAATAAAGACTGAAATTTGAAACTATGCTTATTTTAGAGAAGAGCTACTGCAAGTTCGTGCCCCAGCCGATGCTTTAATAAAAGCTCATCCTGAAGGGAATCTGGTTCGTGGAGCCATTGTAACATTTGCGCCAAAAGATCCAGCTGCTCAAGGTTTTATTGGAGCTAACAATAAGCCATATGATTTTGTTTCAAGATATTTTGCACCATGGGCAGGAATACCAGAAGATCCGGCTACGGGTATAATAATCTGTTTTCGGCCATTAAAAAGTCTGCATGATCCAAGGAGCGCATATCATTTGGATTGACTCCGAGGTCTCAGTTTGAGTCCAAAACAAGGGTATACGTTGGTTTCAAAGAAATCTAACATCTTTTTTAACTGTGCGCCCACAGGTTCGAGTTTTCGAGATATCGCCTCTTAAAATTTTTATAAAAAAAATAATATCACCATCTTGTTCATCATATAAAAATACCCATATACAAAATTTTTCATTGATTATCGAGATTGTAAAAATAAATAGCCACCAGGTAGACTCGAACGGAGGCCTCAGCCTCAGAGTGAATCCAGTTGAACACGCGCCTTGGACTATTTGACCATCATATACGGACTTTTTTTCTTATGGGCGAAACGGACTATATTCCATTAATTAAACTTGTTGAAAAGAGGAATTTTAGGTGCTGCACATTGTGTTCTTGGACCATTTTGGGCAAAAATGTTGAAGAAGCCAGGACCTTTTTATGGTATTTTTTAATATCGTTCTGATGATGCATCTTTATTTTTCTTAAGGATTTTCTTCAACTCGGAGGGGGGGGGGAGTTCGTTTATGGGGAACACGAATTCGAAGGATTTTTTGAATTTTGACCACAAGAAAGGGAATTGTATTGGCCAATATTAATGAGATCGGTACTTATTGATCTCATGTGAAATAGGATCAGTAGTTACTGATCCTATAAAATTCGCATATTGACATGACAATACAACCGCTTTTAGGCTTACCACTAGTTGACGCTAGCAGCGTTGTAATGTCGTAATGGAATTTTTCAAATCGTCGTAATTCAGCCTTATCCTCTTTCGGGGATCTTGGTATCATTTTTGTAGAACTAGATCTCCTGCATTGCTTGCGTCAGGTTTTCCCGTCGCACTAAGAATTTTAAGTCGTCGTAATGAGCTCCTACGACGACGATATAAAATTTTTTTCATAAAAAAAAATTCAAAAGTCGTCGTCGTAGAAACTCATTAAGACGACTTAAAATACGCAAGCAATGCAGGAGATCTAGTTCTACAAAAATGACACCAAGATCCCCGAAAACGGATAAGGCAAAGCTGAATTACGACGGTTTGAAAAATGCCATTACGACGTTACCACGCTGCTAGCGTCAGCTAGTGGCGGGCCTTAGAAAGGAAACGCTCGGAAGAGAAGCTCTCAGGGTTCTTCATAAATATCTCTTCCTAACTCCTCCGAGAGCGGTAGCGCTCGGTCTCCCAGTACTATTCATTTATTACAATTTATACCTATTTTTAGCATTCCAATGCTATCCTAAACGAGGAGCTGAATTCCATTTAGAATTGTTACCAGAAAATAGAATCAATTTAACTGGCCATGCTACGACAATCGTTCGAGGAAATATTGAAATTTGAAAATTTTGGAATAGTATACTAAGATAATAAAAATATTTTTGTCAATTACAAAGTGTTCGAAAAAGACACTTGTGTGGTTTTTGCATGATTTTTTCAACAATTTTCAAGATCTTGTCTTGTGCTTAACCTTTATATTTTTGTTGCAAAATTGTCGGGCTTCAAATTCAAGTTGAAATGTAGAGACAAATTTATTCTTGGAAACTAGAACAGGATGGCGCAAAAAACCGCACTTTTGCGATTTTTCGAATTTTTTCATGGAAGACAATTTTCTGGGTGATGATTCCTAGTGAGTCTGGAAATAAAGGGTACCCCCGTAAAAAATTGAAAAAATCAAGGGTCAACATATTTTTCTGATACGCAATCGATTTCTTGCATAAAAATTACCCTAGAAAGTTGTCTTCCATGAAAACATTCGAATTCGAAAAATCGCAAAAGTGAGGTTTTTTGCGCCAAAAAATGAAAAAAAAATATAAAAAATTGAAAAAAATCGAAAAAATTGAAAGAATTGAAAAAAATCGGAAAAATTGAAAAAATATTAAAAAATTGAAAAAAAATTCGGAAAAAATTCAAAAAAATTCAGTAAATTCAAAAATTGAAAAAAATCAAAAAAAAATTTTTTTAAATTAAGAAAATATTGAAAAAATCAAAAATTTTGTTTTTAATTTTAAAAAATTCAGAAAAAATCGAAAAAATTCAAAAAATAAAAAAATTCGGAAAAAATCGAACAAGTGCGGTTTTTTTTGCGCCACCCTGTAATGCCTAAATTATTATTATAAAATCATTTTGAAGCAGAAAAATTTTTTTCAATTTTTCGAGATTAGGCTATAAATGTTACGCCCCCTTTAAAGTTTATAATTTTTGTTCCTTCACTCTTTAGTCTTATCTCAAAAGATTTTACAATATGTAATTTAGGCATTACTAGTTTTTAAAGAATAAATTTGTTTATACATTTGAACTTAAATTTCAAAACCGACAATTTCGCAACAAAAATATAGGTTAAGCACAAGACAAGATCTTTATGTGTTGAATAGTATAATTATACTAATAATTGGCAAGCGACTTAGAAGCCGGAAATGCTATGGTTATAAGTCAGTTTTCTATAAAAAATTTTCGGCTACTAGGTTGAGTACCTTTTAGAATGGTTGATCGTAATACAGTTGTGCTACTTCCACTTATCTATGCTATACCATCTTTACTCTTATATGTTACTGTTTTAATTGTGTTGTTAAGGAAAAAGGATTTTTCTGGATCTTTTTACCGGTTGTTTATTATAAATGGAATATTGGTAAGTTTGTAACCGTGGTGACATTGGACTCCGGGGCGTGGCGACAGTTAAGGACGGGCACTTGAGGATGAGACATTTGAGGATGTCTATTTGAGGACTTGACACTTGAGGACGGGCACTTGAGGACGGACATTTGAGGACGGGACATTTGAGGACGGCCATTTGTAAACGGGACATTTGAGGGCGGAATATTTGAGGATGGATGTTATTTAGGGCCTAAAAAACATATCCCACCTTTGTTCCTTAAATGTTTCTTCCTCAAATGACCCGTTTACAAATGGCCGTCCTCAAATGTCCCGTCCTCAAATGTTCCGTCCTCAAATGTCCCATCCTCAAATGTCCGTCCTTAAATAGCCATCCTCAAATGTCTCATCTTCAAGTGCTCGTCCTTAACTGTCGCCACGTCGACTCCGGAACAGAAGTATCCAACCCCTCCAACAGTGATGCACAAGAAGCAAAAAGTGACAATTATTACCAAACCTTAAAAACGCTTTCCAGGCCCCTATTCTAGGAACAATTAGGATTATTGAACGAAAAATTCTTGAATAGATTCCCTGATCTTGAAAGATGGAAAGTTATGACATTTAGAACGAAAATTGCCTGAATCAGGGTCAGTTGTTTCGAGCGCAATCAATTCTTTGTATAAAATTACCCTAAGATGACTTTCTGACTCAACAAATTATATCGAAATAAAAAAGTGCCTGAGAACTTTGGGGCCACTCTGTAGATGTGGTACTCCGACCGCTCCTATCAAGGCCTCCATAACATGCGGCGGTTTGTTTTCAACACCAAGTATTTGTCGTACGACAAAAATGCATTGTCGCAAAATGAACTACAGTAAAACCTCGATTTAGCGCTCCCCCAGAAAAGGCGCTAAATCGAGGTTTTACTGTAGTTGTGTCGTATGACGCGCATTTTGGGCAGCCGTGAAGTCGAAATCAGACATAAAGGGATTTTTTGTAGCTTATATGATGAAATGTTGAATTAAGGGCTGTGGGATACTTGCGGACGGACTTTTGCGGAATTTTTGAACAAATTGAATATTTCAAACGTTTCGTCCGTAAATGTTTCGTCCGCAAATGTTCGTCCGCAAATGTCCGTCCGCAAGTATCTGTCCGCAAGTATGCGTCCGCAAATGTCCCGTCCGCAAGTATCCCACCGCCGAATTATGATATTTCTGATTTCGTAAATAAAACGGGAGGGGAGGGGGCGATAAATCGAGTTTTAGGGGGGAGCGCTAAGTCTAGGGGCTCTAAATCGAGATTTCACTGTATTACTGAAAAATTCAAGATTTTTTGTAGTTTGTGTGATGAAATCTTGAATTATGACAAATTCTGATTTCGATCTCCGGGATCGTACCCTCGCCCTTCGGAGTGCAAAGTGAGAGCTTTACCACTTTGGCATCTCGTCAGACTTTTTTTTCCTATTGGCGGCGGAAATAGACTTTATAATAAAAATGACCTAGTTTTTAGGATATTTATCAATGGCTTAATTTTTATTTAACTTGGCGAGTGGCAAATGCTTCGTTTTTTTACCCGTTTTTTGAATTTCTTCCTTGGGAAGGTATTGTCCCGACCTTTATTGTCTGGTCGTATTATTACAGTTTTTATGCGCAACTGACCACTTTCTTCTTTTTGACCTTCAATCGATTTACAGCATTTTTCGTTATTTACACGAAGGTAAGCCGATTTTTGGGTGCACGGAACTCAAATCTGAAAGAATTTTTTATTTCGATTACTAGATGTTGCTTGTTTTTTCTATGGCACTGGTTCAATCTCCGCCTCCAAACTTATGAAAATTGGAAAAACTTTAATTTCGGGCCGGGATTTGAACCTACGACCGTAAAGTACAGTCGTGGAGCCCTAACCAGTTGGCCATGACGGTTTGCTCCTGCATAACCTTTTTGTCATTTTCGACTGCCGTAGCTCATGTGTGTTTGCATGTTATGAGACTTTTCTGCCAAATCAAAAATCCTTTTTTCAGCTTTGGAAATACCTACTCCCAATAGCCTGTATCATAGTCTTTTCAATTGGCTGGCCTGTAACATGGATGTATATTGTTGCAGGTGGTCATATAACTAACTCAACAGATGGATATAGTGTCCAATCTGACACGCGACTTGTAACAGGCGTATGAAATTTTTATTTAGAATCTTATGAGAAAGTTTTCTTCAGGTAGACGATGCTCTAATCCAAACGATTTTTGTTATAACTATAGGCGGGTTGTGCGTCCTTATGAACATTTCAACCGGGATTCGACTTTTGATACAACATAAAAAGTCGATACAATATGCAACTAATAATAATAAAAGTGATATTAAGTTGTTTATTCTGTCATTTATAATGCTAATTTCTTATTCGTTGACTTGTTGGGTGTTGGTAAGTATATCTAGGTCCTTATTTAAAGGGGGAGGACCATTTACCATTTTTTTAAATCATATATCATGAGTACATAATATATAAATTTTAGTTCCAATTCACATGTTGTTATAATGATCATTGGAACGATAATGTATGGTATTTTGGTATTATGGAATTTTGGTATTATGCTGCGGATTTGAATTTCCTTTTAGCTCCTTGGCTACTTATAATTACTAGCGAAACTGTTAGAAAGGAAATAAAAAAGAATTTTATGTTTTTTTTTAAAAAAGAAAATTCTGTAACTCTTTTTGTAGTTTCAACTCGCTCGAATTTGACTAGATAAGTAAAATTTTATGATTTTCTTACTGCTACTTTAAAATTTCATACATCTCATNTGCGGATTTGAATTTCCTTTTAGCTCCTTGGCTACTTATAATTACTAGCGAAACTGTTAGAAAGGAAATAAAAAAGAATTTTATGTTTTTTTTTAAAAAAGAAAATTCTGTAACTCTTTTTGTAGTTTCAACTCGCTCGAATTTGACTAGATAAGTAAAATTTTATGATTTTTTTACTGCTACTTTAAAATTTCATACATCTCATATGCGGATAAAAATTTTAAGAGACACTTCTTTGAAAAGTATAAGGGGGAAAACCAGATATGTAATCAAATAGGGGGAGGGGGTAGCCAAATGATTATGGGGGGAGAGGGGGGGGGGTCAGGTCAATGATTACGTAATCACAATGTATAAAATTTTTTGTTTCAATTTTTTCCACTTTTTTCTAATTTTTTTCCAACTTTTCAATTTTTTTCCTATTTTTTCAACTTTTTCGAACCCCCCTCCTAGTTACGCCTTTTGAAAAATTTGAGCAAAAACATAAGGGGGGACCATTAGGAAAAATTTTTAATTTTTCCACGAATGGGGGGGGGAACCACCCCGGGTTCCCCCCCTAAATACGCCACTGCTTGGCCCCCAACTCATATTGCTCCAACTTTTCTTATGAAAGTCCATATAAAATTTTTTAGCTCTGATGGTTTTGTCATATATGGTTCAAATCTAGATAACGTTTCTTCTACAATTGATGTTCCATCTCTTTCTAATAAACAAGTCACTGTTTATTTACTCAATTCGAACGATACCAGGGATTTACGCTCTAAAACTTCTACTTTAAATGGGCAAGCTATTGGTTGGAATTCGCATCAATCTGGACCAAATCTTCAGGGTCTAGTTACGACGTTGCCTGTAGAAATTTCTGGTTATAGTCAATTCTTTTTGGTTGTAAATCAGAGCAAAAGTAGAAAGTCGATTAAAAAAATCGATTTTTAAACATTTTTTAGTTACTCAATGTCCAGATGGATGGTATCCCTTAACAACCGTAAAAAATAAATGCATAAAAATCATGAATGAAACTCAGGCATTATTTTCCGCGAGATTTGATTGTAGCACCTATGGAACTAATGCATCGGTATTGAGCATCGATAATGCTTTTGAGAATTCGGAAATTGCTCGTAAGAATTTCCAAATATAAATGGACCAATTTTAAAAATAAATTGAATCTTGTTCGTTAAATTTTTTCCTAAAAAGTGGTTTTGCGCATAAAGTTAAATTTTAAAAATTTTTCTAGAATTTCTAGATTTTTCCTTATCGAAATTACAGGGTAGGCCAAAAAAACACACTTTGCGTGTTTTGGTGAAAAATTTTCAAAAATCACCTATAAGAGGTATTTTCATGCGATTTTTGAAAATTTTTTGCCAAAAAACGCAAAAGTACGGTTTTCTTGACTCATCCTGTACTATAAAATTTTATAAGCACAAAGGTGTTATTTTTTTACCTTATAGAGCTTTTTATGGTATCAATATATTCTCATTTTAGAACAAGCTAACCATGGCAACTGCAACCAATATTATATTGGGCTTATTCGAGATGGTAATAACTGGGTATGGTCTAACAATGATCAAAGTAACTATCGGCAATGGGCTAGCGGCAAGTTTTATTATAAAAAAGTGAAAATAAATTTAAAAATTTTAGGCTATCCTACAAATGGTAATACTCAAAATTGCGTGATGTTTGATGCACAAACAGGCACATGGTCGAATTCTGATTGCGATAAACTTCAATGTTATTTTTGTCAACAATATTTTTAGATATTTATTTTATAAAAATATTAGAAATATACAATTATCTATAGTAAAAAAATATTTAAACAAATAATCAAATTATTTTTATTTTGAAAAACGCTCTTTAATATGACATAAAAATGGATAAGGAGCAGGAGCGGAGCCAACCATTCGTTTCAAGCTTGGTTCTTTACCAGGTATTGCTAGGAACTAAAAAAATTTTTTTTAAAGTTGTGAAGGAGTTTGTAAATCTATCTTTTTTTCCTACCTCTCTCTTCCTATCATTTTCAGAAGGGATGAGGAGTGCGCAGCTCACAACAGGAGTTACTCCCAAATTACTGGGGCTTTTTGCGCATGAGCTTATACACAAATTCAAATTTCAAACGCAATTATCTCGAAAATTACAACGATTCAGAACATGCCGTAAAAACAAAAAATGTTTCATTTTTCATGATCTTTCCGAATATATCATTCTTTCATATGGTTGTAAATTATCCTTTAACTTGCAAGATCGGACGATCCGACGGCGTACCGAGAGAACTATACCTTAAATTGATTACACATATTTGCTGTGAACAAAAAGATTTCCATTCTGGCTAAACTTTCACCCAAACACATACGCTTGCCAACAGAAAATGGGACCATTTCTTCAACTTTTTTAAATTCCCCGTTCGAATTTAAGAAGCGTTCAGGCATGAAATTTTCTGGGTTAGGAAAAATCTAGAAAAAACAATAATTAGAACTTGGAATAAAAAAAACTACCTTTTCATCTCGAAAAACCACAGAAATTTGAGGTACAACCGTAGTACCTTTCGGTATAGTATAGCCGTTCAAGGTAACGTCTTTCGATGTTTGACGAAATAGATTCTGCGGTGTAATGTTTGCAAAACGTTGGATTTCCTAGAAAAAAGACTCAAATATTTCAAAATACCATTTCATGAAATTTTACTTGACAAATGGCGTTGGTGTAATGTAAATTTGGTTTATCTTCCATCGTTACGAAACGATCAGTGCCAACAACTCTGTCTAATTCTTCTTGAACCTTTTCCTGAGCTTGTGGATACAAGATCATAAAAACAACGACCCAAACTAAAACAAAACCATATAGATTAGATCATTGTTAGAAAAAAAGTTGTCATACCATGTCTTGGTGGTAGACATGTTGGCGCAACTTTCTATAGTTTTAAGGACCGAGTCAAAACCATTTGTTTTGATAGTTCTCATATTTTAAAAACTAACCGAGTGTGGTTGCAGTGGTTTCTTGTCCAGCTAACCATAAAGCACTTAATACGGCAATAAGTTGTTTATATCTAAAGGAGGGATGACAATCATGGTCTAATCTTGGGAAATCCTCTTCAACAATGTTCTCATCAATTTTTGATAGCTAAAGTAATAGGACTTGATGTTGATATTATTTTAAGACACAAAATCAAAACTTTAAAATGACACCAAAATCAAAGTGTGTAGCTTTAGCTATCAAAAGTTATGATAAAAATACCGATGGAGAGGGTTTCCCGCAAGTGTCACCTCTCCTTGAAAATATTGAGCTTGTTAATTGGTATTTAATTATTCAATCCGTAACTGTATTGCGAATTTATGATTTATTCTAGGGCTGAGAGTTTTGCGGGGTTTTTGAAACCCTGCATCTTACAATAAAAAGTTGAGGGGGGGGGTTCATCAAACCCCGCAGGTTTTGATAATAAAAACCTATAATCAAGTAGGGAGAGAGGAGGGGTAGTCAAATGATTACGATTGATTACGGGGAGAGGGGGGAGGTCAGGTCAATGATTAAGTAATCACGATGTATAAATTTTTTTGTTTAAATTTATAAATTTTTAATAAAAATTTGATTTAAAATTGATAAAGATGATTACAATCAGTGGCGTAACTAGGGGGGGACCCGTTGGTTTGTAATCCCGTGCGTTATAGAGAGCCATTCCGAAGAGTTACTACTGGGAAATCTTTTAGCCTCAAAAAATTTGATAAAAATTGAAAATTTTGAAAAGTGGATCTTCGACATATTTTCCTTGTAACTTACGAGAAATAATGTCCTTCTTGCCCTTCTAATTTATGGATTTCTCGCAAATATGCTTCACAAAAATCAGATGGCTCGGCGTTGTGATTAAAATCAATTTTAGCTTTGTGTTCTTGAATATGTCGATCGTAAAAACTGTAAAGATCTTCTTTGTTCTTTTTGATTTCATCATAAAACTTCTTGAAATAGGGTAGTTTACCAAATAGATGAAAATGTCTCCGCATTAACATCACCGTAGGATGTCCTACCAATGAAATTTGTCTTTTGACACAATTTTTTAGATAGTAAAATTCGTCTACTTTATCCTAAAATTAAATGGATTGTAAGGTTATTTTTTTGTTGCTCACACATTTCAAAAATTCGCCAAAAATCGAGTTTAATCCGATTCCGTCGCCCGATGGCTCATTCGAACGTTCTAATTGTTATACCCTGCTTAAAATCGTGCTAATATAGTTTGGCTTTTTACCAACTTGTATGATGTTCATGTGCGCCACTTTTCCTATTGCTTATGCCTATGAATAACCCTTGTTAGCTGTTGTAATAAACTGCTTATTTTGAGGACTATTTTTCTTTAATAAATTATCTTAAAGGAACAGTCCAGTAATTTACAACCAAATGATATATTCAGAAAGTTCATGAAAGATGGAACATTTTATGTTTTTACGGCATGTTCTGAATCGTTGTAGTTTTCGAGATAATTGCGTTTGAAATTTTGAATTTGTTACAAGCTTGTCGTTGTAATACACAAACTTTTTTGNTTTCGAGATAATTGCGTTTGAAATTTTGAATTTGTTACAAGCTTGTCGTTGTAATACACAAACTTTTTTGAATTTTTAAATCGATTTTGCATCAATTTTTTAAATTTTCATAAAATAAACATTGTAGCAATTTTTTATAGCTAATGAGATGATCAAAATGACACCAAAATTATCCAATTTGAACATTGTTTTGGGTTATTGAAACGAAAACATGAATCAGAATTTTCGTTTCAATAACCCAAAACAATGTTTAAATTGAATAATTTTGATGTCATATTGTTCGTCTCATTTAGCTATAAAAATTGTTACACTGTTCATTTTATGAAAATTTAAAAAATCAATGCAAAGATCGATTTTTCCGCAAAAAATTCAAAAAAGTTCGTGTATTACAACGAAGAGCTTGTAACAAATTCAAAATTTCAAACGCAATTATCTCAAAAACTACAACGATTCAGAACATGCCGTAAAAACAAAAAAATGCTCCATTTTTCATGATCTTTTCGAATATATCATTTTTATATGATTGTAACTGACTGGACTGATCCTTTAAAATCGATTTTTGACAAATTTTTGAAATGTGGGAGCAATACAAAAACAATCTGTACGATGATTTTTTGGCTAAAGGTAGAGTAAAATGGGAGAAATGGATGATTTTGAATGGAAAATGTTTTTTATTTTTCACATTTATTTATCTAAATTTCCATTTGTTTTAATTTTTCATTACTTACTCCATCAAATCGATAACCAAAAATTAAATTATTTATGATGGAGCCAACTGCAATATCAATATGTCTTGCAATATTAATTTCGTCGATGCCTTTTCGTCGATCATTTTTTATGCATGTTGTCATATGACCGAACTCTTCGAGAATCTGAAATTCTGTTTCAATGAAATTTTTTTCTAAACAAATCCCGTGATTAGTACGTGATTCGCTCAATTTTGATGTTGGTGTCATATGACCGTATGTTATCATATGACCATCGATAATATAAAAAATCTAGATTTTCTAAAACTAGAGAAAATCTAGAAAAATGTTGAAAATTGAGAAAATCCAGCAAATAATAAAAAGTAAACAAATCAAGAAAGTCTAGAAAATCTATAAAAAATATAAATCTAGGAAATCGAGGAAAAAATCTTGAAAATATTTTTAAAAATCTAAAATTCTAGAGAATCTAGAAACTTTAGGAAAAAATAGAAAATCTGAAAATTCTAGAAAATCTGGATAAAATATAGATAATCGAGATACATAGAAAATATCAAAAATCTAGCTTAAAGGGCCAGTCTACTTTTGGGGAAATGATGTCATGTGATAGAGCACAAAATTTGGAGCATTTTTTGCCTTTACGGCATTACTTGAAAGTCTAACGGTAAAAAGTTATGATCGGAACAAAACTGTAATTTTTGAATTCAAATGAGTTTGAACATTCAAGCGAAGAGTCGGCGCTCAGGCATCAATGAAAATTTTCATTGAAATGATTTAATAAATCATTATAAAATTCAAAATCCTTGAACATTTAGAAGAAAATAAATACAGCATTTTTTATAACTCGACGAGGCGGATAAAATGTCACCAAAATTATCGAATTTGAATAATGTTTTGGGTTATTTAGACGAAAACATGAATCATAATTTTCGTTTCAATAACCCAAAGCATTTTTAAAATTCAATAATTTTGGAATCATTTTATTCGTCAAGTTATAAAAAATGCTGTATTTATTTTCTTCTAAATGTTCAAGAATGTTTTATTAAATCGTTTCAATAAATAATCTGATTGATGCCTGAGTGTCGGCTCTTCGCTTCAATGTTCAAACTCATTTGAATTCCAAAATTACAATTTTGTTTCGATCATAACTTTTTACCGTTAGATTTTCAGGTGATGCCGTAAAAACAAAAAATGCTCCAAATTTGGTGCTCTATCACATGTCATCATTTTCGTAAAAGTAGACTGGTCCTTTTATTTTTACCCTTTCTTGCATCAAATTTCAAAATTTCTTGCATCAAATCAATGAATTTCTTTTCTTAAAAAAATCCTGTGAGTAGTCGTTCGATTTGATCATCTTTGGTGTATATTTTCATATGACCGAACTCTTTGAGAATCTGAAATTCTTTTTCAATGAAATTTTTTTCTAAAAAATTCCCGTGAATAGGACATTCCTTCCCGTGAATTATATGACCATCGATAATATAAAAAATCTAGATTTTCTAGAACTGGAGAAAATCGAGAAAAATGTTGAAAATTTAGAAAACCCAGCAAATCAAAAAGTAAATAAATCAAGAAAGTCTAGAAAAACTATGAAAAAACATAAGCCTAGAAAATCGAGAAAAAATCTTGAAAATATATTTAAAAATCTAGATAAAATAAAGAAAAGTCGAGATCATAGAAAATATTAAAAATCTAGATTAATTTTTACCCTTTCTTGCATCAAATTTCGTCCCATTCCAAAGCTCCTTAACACATGTAGCGTATATCGTCTCTGATCTCGCCATCTTGGACCATTTGTAAAAGCAATACCATATTCTCCAGCTAAAATTTTTTTAATAAAATGTAATGCCGAGCTTTCTAGAGAATCGGGTACTTCGGACCTTGTACCCCTGGGTTGAAAAGGACTCGCAACAGTTCTGGGTATCGGAAGAGGATGTCAATACTAGGCAAAATCTTTTGACCTCAAGCGGGAACCAGCCTTGAGGGTCGCTTGAGACAAGCTCAGTACCACCGAACCATGGGACTCTTGGAGTAACCGCTCCAAATTCTACTCTAGTTGTAACTTTGGATCAACGAAAAACGAATTTTTTAATGGTTATCTTTCTTACATCCTATAACCTTCATAAATTCTTTATCTATAGGACGATCTTCATAAGTCGAGCCATCTTTGCCAAAAGTTTCGATAATAGTTTTAAAGTCATTGATAGCAACAACGGGTTGTTCTCCAAACCAATAAGTATAAATATCACCATATTCTTTCCGCCATTTTATGAAGATATCCCAGAGTTCAGGATGACCATAAAAATGGTTGAGATTACCGATGATTGGCAATGGAATAGGTCCTAAATGCTATTTAAGACACGCTTTATTTAAACCTCAAACTTGATCTGGTATTAGAAAAAAAAGTTCTCAGATTTTTTGACATAATGACAAACCCTAGTTTATTTTGCAGGAAAAACACGAAAATGAAGTCCGTTTCTCCTGGAGATCTATAGTTAGCGATATAATTGGGGTCGATCAGAGCTATCAGAAAACTTGCCTTTGGTGCAAGTCTTACTTGCATCGAATTTTTTCAAAATTTTTAATTTTTTGGCTAAAATATGTGTAGAACGACTAAAATAGTTGAAATGACATGTTTTTAGCTAAAATTGGGGGTGCAAGTAAAACTTTTTTTGGCTAAATCATGGGCAATTAAAACTTGCCATGCAAGTTTTACTTGCAGTCACTAATTTTGTCGTGTTTATCTCGAGAAACGATTTAAAAATATTTTAAGACACAGTCTCTGTAAGAATCACCCATTGGTCCAAGGGTCGCGGGTCAAGGGTCAGGGATTTTTTTTGTGTCCAATAAAATCGATAGGATATTGATCCCTGATCACGGAATCGAGAGAAAAAAATTCTGAAACATCACCCCTGTGGAGCTGGGGGGTGGGGGTGTCAAAAAATCGACTTTTCAGGATCGACTCCGATTCAAATAAAACCTACACCAATCGATTCCTCGACCCCGATTTGTGATCAAAAGTGCCANGTTTGAGCCGAGATCTATGGCTTATTTTCTTCATCTAATTATGTACTTCAACTTTTGTATTCACATCGAGTCTCAGAAATCAATATTTTAGGTCGAAACATTATCATCTTTGAAAATTAACCGGTTTTTGAAGGGGTATAAAGTTGACATTATGGTCCAAAAAATTCGTTTTCCTATGATAAATTGAAAACGGTGATACACATATGAAAGTAGACGTTCTCCCCTAACTCATGGTACCTTGCTCTTTTGAAACAACCTTCAAGTGGTAAACATTTTATTTCGAAATAAGTTGTCAAAATGGCCATCTCAAAATCCAAACATAAGGGGGGACCAAGAGGATCGAGTTTCAGGGTCGGAAAATCATTTTTGAGATTTTAATCGTAAAAAATTGTACAAAAAATCCTGATTACGAAACACTCATCCTTTTTGGGTAGGAACTTCATTTTCATGGTTTTCAGGCTGTCCAAAGTTACGATTTTTTAATGAACATTTTTTTATTTAGAAATGAAAAAAATTAGCTGCTAAAAATCTAATCCTGACAAGGAAAGGGACGGTACTTGATGGTCGCAGATTTTTTCCGGATCACTTTAAAAACGTACTAGGGGCTATATTAATACGTTTAAAGTAGGTCAGAAGTCGCAATTCGCTCATTGAAGCGAAAAAAATGACTCCAAAAACTCAAAAAATGCCAAAAATAGCGTTTTCTTTGAAATTAAGGGGCCACCAAAAACACCTTTATTTGATTTCTTTCGCCATAGCCAAAAACGGTGGAAAATGTCGAAATTTCGACGAAAGAAATCAAATAAAGGTGTTTTTGGTGGCCCCTTAATTTCAAAGAAAACGTTATTTTTGGCATTTTTTGAGTTTTTGGAGTCATTTTTTTCGCTTCAATGAGCGAAGTGCGACTTCTGATCCACTTTAAACATATTAATATAGCCCCTAGTACGTTTTTAAAGTGATCCGGAAAAAATCTGTAACCATCAAGTACCGTCCCTTTCCTTGTGAGAAGATAGAGCAGTTTAAAAGTCAAAAATTCCACAAATTGGAGTTTTTCAAAGTGTTATAACTTTTTATCGTTAAAAGCTTTTTCGTTAATTCTTTTTGCATTTATTAGAGAATGAAAAGAAAGATTATAATGTGACACGCCTTTATTGACGGTTTATGGTGTTGCTACATGAAATCCGGAAAATATTTATTGACCCATGAACATTAAAAAGCGTGTGCACATGGAACGCCATTCTAGCTAACTCCAAGAGACCTGTCATAGGCAAAGTCTTTTAAGCTAGCCGTTAGCTTATATGCGTACGCGTATAAGCATATACAAATCAAATTGATATAAGATATAATCGAATATCACAATAATCTATTAACTTTGACTTCAGAACTTTGTCTTCATAGCTAAAAATGCGTCAAAATCATGTTTCTGACGCATTTTTAGCCATGAAGACAAAGTTCTGAGATCAAAGTTAATATATCATAATTTGTATCTCTTCCTCCCCTAATAAATGCAAAAAGAATTATCGAAAAAGTTTTTAACCATAAAAAGTTATAACACTTTGAAAAATCACAATTTTTGGGATTTTTGACTTTTAAACTGCTCTATCTTCTCAGAATTAGATTTTCAACAGCTAATTTTTTTATTTCTAAACCCAACTTGAGTATGCTCTATAAGAATATAACGAGCTTTTTGAAAAATTCGAGATTGAGTTCGAATATGTTCCTTGTAAGCACATCTTGCGTGTTGTACAATCATTTTTGAGTGTTGATTTATAAAAACATTGCGCATTTTCCGATGAACATTTTGCTTTCCAATATTGATTTATAAAAACCTGCGTATTTTCCAATACTCATTTGTCAATCATTTGTTCGTGATTCGCACGAGTTGGTCAACCTCTTTTTGCGTTTATTAATAAAAGCGCGTTGATTATAAAAAATACGAAAAATTGTCTAAAAAATCACTGAAAAAATGTCCATTTTTCACCAAAATTCTTAAAAAATAAAAAAAATTGCCTTGATCTCCCTTATATTTTTGCCAACAATTTTCGAAAATTAAAAAAAAACAGAGGAGGACCAAGGTGATTTTTGATAAAAATCTTAAAAAATCACCTTGGTCCTTTCTTATGTTTTTTCGCCCGTAGAAAGTCACAAATTTTGGGGGGGGGGTGTTTGTACACATTTAGGAGAGGGGACCATTAGGAAAAAAATTTTCATTCTTTCCGTTATGAGGGTCCCGGGCCGCTCTCTGCCTATGTCACTGCTTACAACATACCCGGTGGTAAATTTCTCCTTTTCCAATAAAAATTATAAAATAAAATAAATATCGGGAAAGAAAGCAATACTAAGATCACTAAAGATAGCATCTTCTCAGATGTTTCTTCTTATAAAAATTTTAGGAGAAACGGTTTCTTTATATATTTGAGTGTCACCAATTTTGTTTTCAACAATTATTACAACATATTTTCACGTATGATTGATGCAACAGCCCAACTTTGTTACCTGATAAAAATAAATTGTAATCAATTATAAAGGCAAAAGTATTGTCTTGAATCTTCAAAAGTATTTTTTGTAACTTCAAAAGAAACACTTCGATAGAACGCTTCAGAAAATGGACAAACAATATTGGAAAGCCAAAATTGTGACTTCAACACTCACCTCAAACAAGTGTTTAAAGGACCAATCTACTTTTGGGGACATGAGGCCATGTGATAGAGCGCAAAATTTGAAGTATTTTTTGTTTTTACGGCATCACCTGAAAATCTAACGGAAAAATTTATGATCGAAACAAAATTGTAATTTTTGAGTTCAAATGAGTTTGAACATTGAAGCGAAGAGCCGGCACGCAAGCATCAATCAGATTGCTTATTGAAACGATTTAATAAATCATTATAATTTCAAAATCCTTGAACATTTAGAAGAAAATAAATACAGCATTTTTTATAACTCGACGAGGCGGATAAAATGACACTAAAATTATCGAATTTGAACAATGTTTTGGGTTATTGAAACGAAAACTCTGATTCAGAATTTTCGTTTCAATAACCCAAAGCATTTTTCAAATTCAATAATTTTGGAATCATTTTATTCGTCAAGTTATAACAAATGCTGTATTTATTTTCATCTAAATGTTCAAAGATTTTGAATTTTATAATGATTTATTAAATCGTTTCAATAAACAATCTGATTGATGCTTGAGTGCCGACTCTTCGCTTCAATGCTCAAACTCATTTGAATTCAAAAATTACAATTTTGTTTCGATTATAACTTTTTACCGTTAGATTTTCAAGTAGTGCCGTAAAGGCAAAAAATGCTCCAAATTTATTGCTCTATCATATGACATCATTTCCCCAAAAGTAGACTGGTCCCTTAATATATAAATCCAAACGATGATGCAAAAAATGATATTTTATTTGCATTATGTTACAATCATTAGACTCTATTTTATTAGATGTTTATTGTATCCTAAGTCCACTAAGCGTTTCCATGCGTCCCATACGTCATCTGAAACTTCCATATAAATCTGAAACCCTTTAGCTGGATATTCTTTAATTCTCTGTAAATCTCCAACCATTATATTAATCACATGATCTATAGGAATTTCTTCTGTCGGGTACTCTTCAAAACTTATTTGCGGTGAGGTCACCATTAAAATTTTATCAGGCCAGTGCTTCTTGAATGTGGCATAACTCCGCTTTTCCATATAAGGTTTTTGCACAACGATGAACGATTTTGGATCTAATCCATTTTCCTCTAATATCTTCCTTGTAAATAGAATATTTTCACCCGTGTTTGTAGAGCGATTTTCCACTAGAATGGCCTCCATCGGTACTCCTTTACTAACGGCTATTTTGGCAAATCTATCGGCTTCGGTGTCTGTCCAGTCTTTAGTGAGAACTCCAATGCCGCCAGAAAATATTAAGAGCGGTGCATAGCTTTGAAGGTATAATTCGGCGGCGCGTTCTGCAACCCGATCATCATGGCTGCCTAGCACGAGAATACAATCAGCTTTTTCTAGAGAATGAAACATATGATGGTAGTCCCATATTTTTTTCGCAAGTTTGATGACTTCATCGGTAAGCATAAGTAAAGGTATGCAAGAAGGCTAAAATGAAATATCTTTATAAGTGTTGCGCCCGATTTTGAATTTCGCTCGATTCAGAATCGAGCGAAATTCAAGATCGGGCGCAACATATATAAAGCGCTTGTATTCGTTTGTGTGTACAGGCGATTTTTTTATAGTGAACTCCAAATCGTTACCAACCTATACCACGATGTAGAGGATAGTGAGAGGAGCAAAATGAGGGGTCGATCATGGGTTCACCTCCTACGGTTAATTTTTTACAGGGGATATCCCTTAAGGAATATGAGGGAAAAACAAAGTAATGTTTTCTTGGCCTTTTCAACGGAAAAACGCGATAATTTTGACTACAACAAGGCTTTCGGCCATGGAGAATTCAATGATGACATTTATAATATATGTACGATCACGCAGGGATGCCATGCACGTCCATGACAATACCAAGATCGAGCGCCTATCGGCTTTGATTGGCGCTCGGTCTCGGTACTGTTCTTATAAAAGAAATATTATTTTGCTTCATTTAAAAATTTCCTATATTTCCACGTTCTCGGCGTGGTTAATCCGAGCTCTACTATTTCAAAAAATGAGCTGATTACCTATCGGTAATCCCTACGTCCGTCTTGTACCATTAATCGGTCGGATGGCACACAAGTGTTAATTGCAGTGTGAGTAGTGGAAAATACACCGTCAATTATTCACCAATTAACGGGCATCAGTTGTAGGTCTCGGTAGCACAATAGTAGTGCTCTTGGGTAGCCAGGAGGTCCGGGTTCGAGTAACGGTCGGGTCTGAAAACTTTTGCCTAATTTAAAATTTCCAGAAATATTCTTATAGCAAAAAATAAATGATTTATGAAAATAAATGAAATACCTTTAGTGGTTCAAAAAACTTTTAATTCTCTATTTAAGTTTTTTCAGCTTTTATTAATAAGAAAAATTGTATAAATCGATAATTATAAGATAGACAAGCAAGTTGTGTGTGCATATGAATAAATATTGATAAGCTATAGTGTACATATGGAGGAATAGAAAAGAACGTATATATGCTATTGGACTGTAACATAAGTTGTTGCCGCCCAAAAAATATATCGAAAATCGACATTTTTCGCTCGTTTTCGATGAAATTTTTTTTTCAGTAGTGGGTAAGAGTGTACGCTGAATACGATCCAATCGTTCTGTTTAAGAATAAGTCATGTTTTCGTGTCAATATACAGACTTTTTCAAAAAAAGTGGTGTTTTTTAAAGGGGGAGTACACTTGTATAAGTAAAATCGAGATTTTCCGAGATTTTATAAAAACGATGCATAAAAATGATTTTTTTATCATGAATTGCATAAAAAACTATGAAAAAAAATATTTAGATGTCGTTTGGACTCCCGTTCTAGCCAAAATGCGTCAAAAATGCCGTTTTTAACTAGTTTTTTTATGTCTTGAGCTCATTTTTTCTGTAATTTTTTTATTTCCTCTGTAATTTTTGTAGAACAACCCATCTAGCTTCTTTTTCATCTGTTGATTTGTAAAAAAATACAAATTTTTCATTGACTTATACAAAATTTACGACTTCCCCGAAGGTCAGAACGTCGAAAAATAGCGTTTTCTAGCGTTTCTGAAGGAAACGGGGGGCTCGAAAAACACCTTTATCGGGCTTGTTTTTTCGCAAAAACTTCATATTTCACCGTTTTTGACTATGCTCAACAATTTCTAAGCGTTTTTGGAATGACTTGAAAAAATTTTTTAAAATCTAAAATCTCGATTTTACTTATACAAGTGTACTCCCCCTTTAATTTTTTTTACTCAAAAAAGAGTTGTTTTACCTTTTTGGTCCATTGCCAACAATTTCTGATCATTTTTTTGTGTAATTTTGCTCTGGACCTCGATCTGAACCCAAAAATAAAGTTTTTCAAAATTGCTCCAAAACGATCAGAAATTGTTGGCCATAGCCCAAAACGATAAAACAATTTATTTTTGGGCAAAAAGAATTAAGTTAACATAGATTGTGGGGTTTTTCAACTCTAAAAATATCGCAAAATTACCATTTTTCAAGAAAAAATTAGTCTTACCTCAAAAAACATCTGTGATAACATACCAAAACCGACATATCAAAATTTTCATCGGAATCTGGGCTGCATTTTTTGAGAAGTAATATCTTTAAATAAATTTAATCTTTGTTAATATAAAAAATTTTGTATGTCTACTGAATTAATTTTCTGTTTCTTTAAAACTCATATGAGTTTTGAGATGTTGACTATATTTAAAAAAGTTTTCTTCAAACTTCTAATTCTAAGTAATAAACATAAAATAAAAAAGCGTGAAAATTGATTCTCTATGTTTAAAGGGCGTAAAAAATTCAGTCATTTTAATTTGCACCCACGTTTCTATTACAAATGACAAGATTTTCTGTCAGCAGAGCTTTTTTTAAGGTTACTAAGTACAAACTTAACATCATGTAAGACACATGAAAATTTCATGGTTTAGCAGCAAAAAATAGATTTTGATTAAAAATTCCAGTACTACTCAGGATTAGCGACACCAATTAAAGGACCAGTCAAGTAAGTTACAATCATATAAAATTGATATATTTGAAAAGATTATGAAAAATGGAGCATTTTTTGTTTTTAATGCATGTTTTGAATCGTTGTAGTTTTCGAGATAATTGCGTTTGAAATTTTGGAGCTAGTCCGGCTGGAGGGGACCAAGTGACGTTCAAAAAAAATTTTTCCGATTTTCTTCTAAAAATCGACTTTTTAGGGTAATTTCTAGGCGAAAAATCGATTGCGCGCATTCCTGAAGCGTGAAAATGCTTCCTTGGCCCTGATTCAGGGAAATAGATGTGTGTATTGAAGCGAAAATATGAAAGTTTTGGGTTTTTCTTCTAAAATCATCGTTCTAAGGGTTATTTTATGCGAGAAATCGATTCAGCGCTTCNAGATTTCGTTTCAATAACCCAAAACAATGTTCAAATTGGATAATTTTGGTGTCATTTTGTTCGTCTCATTTAGCTATAACAAATTGCTACAATGTTCATTTTATGAAAATTTAAAAAATTGATGCAAAAATGGATTTTTTCCGCAAAAATTCGAAAAAATTTGTATATTACAACGAAGAGCTTGTAACAAATTCAAAATTTCAAACACAATTATCTCGAAAACTATAACGATTCAAAACATGCTGTAAAACAAAAAATGCTCCATTTTTCATGATCTTTCCGAATATATCTGTTTTCATATGATTGTAACTTACTGAACTGGTCCTTTAAATGGGGTCACTAATCTTTAGTAGTACCAAAATTCCACCTAGAATAGCGAAAAATCAATTTTAATCTGCACTGTTAAACAACAAACATGAATATAAACGTGTGAAGAGGAAGAAAACAATTTTTGGACTCATTAAACGAGCAAAGAATTTAATTTCAAGAACTTTCTAATTGTTGATATCTAAAGATTTTGAATACCCCTTATTAGGAAATGAAAAGTGATGACTTTTATTTAGTTTTTGAGTTTTCAAAGAACTCGAAATCAGATTTTTGTTAATTTTCAATATTAAAAATTTTTTTACGATTTTAAAACAAAAAATTCAAAAAAGGGGAAAAAGATTTCCCCAGAATTCCCCAGATTTCGCCAGAATTCCTCGGATAAATCCGGGGAAATCTGGATTTATCCAATTTCCCCGGGACTGGATAATTCTATTTCCCAACCCTGTTCATAAGTATATGGTTCTTGTTAAAAATATGACCCTAGAGTCACATATTTATGAAGTATATATGGCTCATTTTCCGAAAAAAACTCATCTTCATATTTTGTTAATGTGCACAATCGATTCCCCGCATAAAGTTACCCTTAGAGAGATCATTTCCAAAGAAAAAAGGCTAAAAAAATTTTTTTGAAAAAAAATCATGTTAAATGAGGTCACTAATCGTTAGTAGTACCAAAGTCCCACCTAGAATAGCGAAAAATTAATACTAATTTGGAGGCGTTGAGCAACAAATATGATTATAAATGTGTGACGTGAGAGAAAACAATTTTTGAATGTGCTAAATGAGCAAAGAATTTAATTTTTCGAGAACTTCTAATTATCGATGTCTTGAAGTCTTGTGATATAATATTCATAGACAGGGTTATTAAAACCTTTTCAATATGATCTTATAGAACTTTTATAGGAAAATCTTTAATTAAAAATCGCGCAAACGTTTCATAGCCATTTTCCCTATAATCATATGCTTGAATTTGTAATACATCTTATTAGGGAATGAGAAAATGAAAAGTGATGTTGTTTATTTGGGTTGTTGGGTCTTCAAAGAACTCGAAATCAGATTTTTGTTAATTTTGACCGAAAAAAATTATCTCTAGACAGATATTCTAGAAAGTTTAGAAAAATCAAAAATTCAACGTGAAATCGGGTTTTTGAACTTCGAATAAGGTTTTGAATTGTTTAGAAACCGAATTTTGATTCGAAATGACTATTAAAAATTTTTCCATGCGTTAATCTCACTAAATAAATTCAATTTGGAGCGTAGTCGAGTTTAACACTATGCCCTTTTCAAGTTTAAGTGTGCAAGAAAGCATCTCCTAAGTCTTTCCGAGACAATGTATTATCCTTCCTACAATCTTTATAATGCGTGGCAACTCAATAGAATTTTTTAGCTCTTATTGTGCTTTTAAACTTTCGTGATAATCTATGTTTAAGTATAAGAGTTTAAAAGAAACGTTTTTGAGGATTTTTATGCATTGAAGATTTGGCGAGGGGTCATTTGCGTCCGGAAACATCTGTCCCGGACATTTGCGTCTCGGACATTTGAGTCCGGACATTTGCATCCGACTATTTACGTCCGGAAACATCCGTCCCGGACATTTGCGTCCCGGAAATTTGCGTCCGGATATTTGCGTCCGACTATTTGCGTCCGGAAACATCCGTCCCGGACATTTGAGTCCCGTGCATTTGCNGACATTTGCATCCGACTATTTACGTCCGGAAACATCCGTCCCGGACATTTGCGTCCCGGAAATTTGCGTCCGGATATTTGCGTCCGACTATTTGCGTCCGGAAACATCCGTCCCGGACATTTGAGTCCCGTGCATTTGCGTCAACTGTAATTCGTTTTTGATGAAAAATTTCTTCAAAAGCTGACGCAAATATCCAAGACGGAAATGTCCGAGGCGGAAGTTTCCGGACGCAAATGTCCGGACGCAACTGTCCGGACGCAAATATCCAAGACGGAAATGTCCGGACGCAAGTGACCCCTCGCCAAGATTTTCACGTATAAGAATTTTTACTAGTGATAGAAGTTCGAGTCGGGTAACAGGGTTTTAGTTTTTGCCTCTTTTTTCTTTTTGACATGTAACATCCCTTGTCGTAATCTAATGAAAATATAAAAATGCCATAAGCAATCATTATTTTTTCTATATATGTGTCGGACTGGGTCAGGTTTTGGGTAGAAGGTCTGGGTCAAATTTTTGGGTTTTTCGAGCCAAATAGGCGGGTCACAGGATTGGGCTCGGGTCGGTTTTCCATCACTAATTTTTACGTATCATTTTAGAAAAATCAATGGTCGTCTACATAATCGTAAACTACTCTTTGAACGTTTTTCACGATGAAAATATCACTGCCATATATAGTCACTTATTGAAACTCTCTTTCCTAATTCATACTATACTCTTTATAATAATGATCTTCTTTATATTATCAAGGTCTTCAAAAATGGGATATTACAAATGGTATATTTTAAATGGAGTTATTTGGAGTTATGCTACTGAAGTTTGTATGGCGCTATGGCAACCCATACCGTTGTTTCCCGTTTTTATGGCCTATTCGAATGGTATTATAGGGCCATTGTTAGACTTTAATTCGGGCTTTTATATGCTAATTGTATTCGCAATTGTTTATATAAATGTTCTCGTAAATTTGGTATTTTCATTTCTGTCTAGATTTGCTAATATTGCTCCGGTAGAAGAAGGAAAGATATTTATGGTAGGCTTAAAAAATATTTATGAATTTCATAGCATGAAAAATCTAGAAATCTATAGAAAATAATGAAAATCTAAAAAATGAAAAAAAAATTGAAAATCTTGAAACAAAGAAAATCTAAAAAAAAAAAATTTTTTAGATCTAGAGAAAATCTAAAAAATTTAGAAAAAAGTTATAGTATAGAAAATCTTGAAAAATCTTTTAAAAAATCTATTAGGTTGTATCATAAGTATTTGGCGCTAAAAAAATACATCGAATTTCGGCATTTTTCGCTCGTTTTCGATGAAATTTTTTTTCAGTGATAGCAAAAATGTATATTGAATACGATCCAATCGGTTAAGACAAACTAAACATATTTCAACTTTACTACACGAAAAATCGTTACGTGTAGTACACGTGTACTACACGTTTAACGTGTATTTTAACATGTACTACACGTATAGGTACACAAATATTTTTTCGTGATTAAATTTTTTCATTTTTTATTCAATATTTTGCCAAAAATTCAAAATTTTTACTAAAAATTCAAAATTTTGTCAAAAATTCAAAAAAATTTCAACAATTTAAAAATTTTTTTAAAATTTTTGTCGAAATTTTGAATTTTTGAAGAATTTTTCAATGTTTGAAAAATTTTGAATTTTTGAAAAAAATATGAAAAAATTAAATACACAAAAAAAACATTTGTGTACGTGTAGTACACGTACACGATAGCAAAATTTTAACGTGTACGTGTACTACACGTACTCGCTCTATCGTGTACGTGTAGTACACGTACACGTTAAATGTGTAGTACACATACTCGTACACGAAAATCGTACACGTTTACATCCCTGATTACGAATTCATATTTTCAAATGCTTTTATCTCGATGGGGAAAACGATTCAGATGATGCCGTAAAAACAAAAATACCCTTTTTTATGGTCTTTCCGAATATATCATTTTTTACATATGATTGTAACTGATTGGACTGGTCCTATTAAGAACATTGAGAAAATCTAATTCAAAATTTTTAGTATCTCAAAAAACTGGAAAACCCAAAAAGAATTTTGCCTTTATTCATAATAGCCCATTTGCTAGCTTATTCTGTTATTATTATTCCTATTTATATCCTTACCTTGAGTACACAAGAAGACTTGGCATTAGCTCTTGATATTGAAGCACCCATTTTAAAACCATTTATAAACTACCACGGTGTTTTTGGTATCCCATACACCGTCCTTTTCACAGTTCTCTTAAGAATCGTATGTGGGGCTGTATTAGTTTCTGGAACCATTGGACTGATACTTCTTTATATTTATTACCAAATGTTGAAAGACTACAAGAAAACTTTTTCTACTACTACTTATAAAAATCAGCTAATGTTATTTAAAGCGCTAGCTATTCAATTAATTGATGCCTTTATTTTTGTTATAATTCCTTTCGCTATTGTTGGATTTTGTGCATCTAGCAGATTCAAATATAGCTCATATGAGGCGCTAGTAGCGTTGTTTTTTACGTGTTTTCATGGGATTATGGATATTTTAGCGCTAATTTATTTTATCAAGTCTTACCGACAGTTTATTTTCAAGCTAATCAAGGCAATTATGAAAGAAATTATGACTAATTTGAAAAGAAGTAGAAGAATTGAAGTGATTGCTATTGAAAGGAATTCACCATATAGTAAGGATTTAATCAACATGACTTAGCAAAAACTAACTTGTATTTTTGTAGGTTATCAACCAGAAACTACAAGATGGAATCCCAAACAATTATATAATTGAGAAAGAAGAAATGTAAAACGATGTCAAATTGTCACACAACTATAGCCCATTTCCAAAAAAAGTGCTGGCACATAGCTACAGGATGTTTCAGTGATTTGCCTTTTTTTTTAAAATGCAATATCTTTTGATAGAAAAAAAATTTTTCATGTTGTCTTTTGTAAACATTCATTCACTTGTGGGTTTTTGGACATATTTATAAAATAAAAAAATTTCCATCTGCGGCAAAATTTTTTTACCACTAGTGGGATTCGAACCTGCTCCTCCATGATCAAAAAGCGAGAACACAACCACTCAGCCATAGTGACATGTTGCAGCTTTTATTATAAACATGCAGCTTTCTTTTATGTGAAAATTTATAAAGGAAAAAAGAATAAAATTCAAGAGGTTGATAATTAATTTGTTTGTTATTATTGTCGCGTGACACGTCGTGCGACGTGTCACTAGTACTTGGTTTGAAAAGAAATCCTTGGTGGTGCAGTGATAAGGCAGCGACTTTTTTGTCACATGGTCGCGGGTTCGAATCCCGCTTAGAGCTAATTTTTTGCCACTCGGCCTTGTGTCGCGTGGTCAGCACTTGGGATGTCGCAGGCTGTCATGCAACACATCGCGCGACGCGTCGTGAGACGCAACTATAAACGACATGGAAAAAATTGTGGAGCTAGTCCGGCTGGGGGACCAAGTGACGTCCAAAAAAAATTTTTTTTAATTTTTGCAAAAAATGACTTTTCTAGGGGTAATTTTGTGCGAGAAATCGATTGCGCACATTCCCGAAGCGTAAAAATGCTTCCTTGACCCTGATTCAGGGAATGGGGGTGGGTGTATTGAAGCGAAAATCAAACATTTTCGGATTTTTATGAGAAAACCGTCAATTTTTAGGTTTTTCTAGGCGGGGAATCGATTGCGCACATTCCCGAACCTTGAAAACGCTTCCTTGACCCTGATTCAGGAAAGAAATTGGTGTATTGAAACGAAAATCCGAAAATGTTTGATTTTCGCTTCAATACACACCCTTATTTCCCTGAATCAGGATCAAGGAAACATTTTCACGCTTCGGGAATGCGCGTAATAGATTTCTCGCATAAAATTACCCCTAGAAAAGTCATTTTTGCAAAAATTCAAAAAATTTTTTTTGAACGTCACTTGGTCCCCTCAGCCGGACTAGCTCCAAAATTGTTTACCCTATAAACGTAATTGCTCTGTGTGTCACGCGACGGAAGTATAAATCCCACCTATAGGTTAAGATTTTAAAAAAATCTCCCACGCCTAGTATATACCTAACGATAAGAAGTATGAATAATTTGCTGTAGAAAACATACTACAATCCATTTATAATNAATTGTTTACCCTATAAACGTAATTGCTCTGTGTGTCACGCGACGGAAGTATAAATCCCACCTATAGGTTAAGATTTAAAAAAAATCTCCCACGCCTAGTATATACCTAACGATAAGAAGTATGAATAATTTGCTGTAGAAAACATACTACAATCCATTTATAATCTTCTTAATAAAGATTATAAATCGATAAAAGAAAAGAACATTCTTTTTAGTTTCGTTTTATTGATCATGTCTTGTATTTTATATCTTCTACCTTTTTTGTTCTTTTTCGTTGATGCATGTCCCAATGGGACACAAGTTTCATCGGTCAACAAATCCATATGTTACGATGTTCGTGAAAGTGCCAAAGGGCACACTTGGTATGCCGCTGAATATCAATGCCAATTATACGATAATGGTCATCTAGCCTCGATACCCGATGCATTTACGAACAACTTTATTACTGGATATCTTCATTCAACACAATCGGCACGTCATTTTTGGGTTGGAGGTACTACTACTTTAAGTTCGAATGCCAGTTGGACTTGGAGTGATGGTGCCGATTTTAAATACAATAGTTGGGACTTTGGTAAGTTTATGTGTATAATCTAAGAAAACGGTTTTTCGTGTCAATATACAGACTTTCTCTGAATCAGAGAATCTTGTTTTCGTCAAATTCGTACTCAGCTCGCCAAAAGCTTTTGTTTGAGTACCATATCTTAGGAGTATAATCCAAGAAAATGAGTTTTCGTGTCAGTATATAGACTTTCTCTGAATCAGGGAAGCTTGTTATTGTCAAATTTATACTTATCTCGACAAGAGCTTTCATTTGAGCACCATTTTGTATTTAACGGAGAGCGAGCGCGCCGTATAGAGTTTTATTCAATGACCTATTTTCGTGTCAATACACAGCTTTTCTCCTGATTTAGGGAAAAACTGATCAAAAAAATAATTTAACATTCGAGCAGTAATTAACATCATTAACATTGGAGCAGTAATTCTGTAATTCTGATAAAAAAAAGATTGAGCTCAAAAATTTTTTAAAACGATGAAACACTATACCATTGCTTAACTATTGAATAATTTTATAAAAAAAAGTTTTATTATTGAAACGAAAACCTGATCTTCAGGTAAAAATAACCATATATTCGGAAAGATCATGAAAAATGAAGCATTTTTTGTTTTTACGGCACCATCCGAATCGTTTTCCCCGTCGAGATAAATGCATTTAAAAATATAAATTTGTGTACATGTTTTCGTTGTAATAATCAAACTTGTTTGAATTTTTTGCTTTAAAATCGTGAAAAAATAGCATCAATCGACAGGGAATTTTATGCTGAACAACTTTGCTAATTGAAGTTTATTTTCTCCAATCAAAAATGCAAAATAAGTTTCAATTTTTGTATATTGAAACGAAAACCCTGCATGAATTTAAACTTATTTTGCATTTTTGATCGAAGAAAATAATTTTTTACGCAAACTTCAATTAGCAAAGTTGTTCAGCATAAAATTCCCTGTCGGTTGATGCTATTTTTTTCACGATTTTAAAACAAAAAATTCAAAAAGTTTGATTATTACAACGAAAACATGTGCACGAATTCATATTTTCAAATGCATTTATCTCGATGGAGGAAACGATTCAGATGATGCTGTAAAAACAAAAATGCTCAATTTTTCATGATCTTTCCGAATATATCATGTTTTCATATGATGTAACTGACTGGCCTGCTCTTTTAATAGGACTTCTAATAAAAAATATCTTTTAACTACACTGCATATGTCATTAAAGTTCATTTTTAGGTGGTCCAGGTAACGGCACAGGATATTGCACTTTGTTAGTAGTACCAGAAGGTCTTTGGGTAAGAAAAATGTTTTATTTTATACTTTTATAAATTTTAGGATTCGTACTCCTGCTTTTACTCTTCTAGCACTGTTCTTTTTCTATGTGAATTTTTGAACACCGATAACTTTTAAAATGAAACTTTTTTCAAATAAACAGCAGGTTAAATTAAAATTTTTCGTTTCGATTTCAGGGATGAGAATTTTTTGGATTCTCATCCCTGAAATCGACTCGAAATGAGAGTTTCTTTGCTTTTATGATAGAACTATCGAATTGAATAAAAATATATTTTACTCGACTCATACTATTTTTTCTGATCCAGGGAAATAAGAGTATGTATTGAAGAGAAAATCCAATATGTACTAATTTTCCTGAATCAGGGTCAGGAAAGCGTTGTCAATCTTTGGGAATGAGCGCAATCGATTCTCCGCATAAAATTACCCCTAGGCAAAATTTTTTATCCGTTTTTGGACAAAGCAAAAAGAATTGGTTTCGAGCGAGATCGAAGCCGCGGGCCCAAACCCCGGAAAGAAATCGCTTATAACTGGAGTCGGGAAGTTTTGTATAATATTTCTTTTTGAAACAAACTACACCATTGTGCTATCAAGATCTAGAATTGATGGACGTGAATTGGTAAATACTTGACGGTGTATTTTCCACTACTCACACTGTGATTAACATCTGTGTGCCATCCGACCGATTAACAGTACAAGACGGACTTAGGGATTACCGATAGGCTAGCACCTTCTTTGTTCAAATTTATTGCTCTTTCTTGACTTCTTCTGGGAATTGATCTCTTCTTTTTTTCAAGAGCTTTCTCCAAGTTCTGAATTCTTTTTTGAAGTTACTCATTTTCTTGTTATAAAAGGCTGTTTCGATGCTCCAATTGATCGTTTTTCTCTGGTAGAAGCTCAATTCGTTGTTTCGAAGTTGCTTAAACTTTGATGGTCGGGAATCGCGTATAGTTGCTCTAGTTTCGATTGCTTGCTCCTGATTCAGGGAAGGAATCGGTGTTGAAGCGAAGATCAAACATTTTCGAATTTTTATGAGAAAATTGTCGAGTCTTAGGTTTTTTTTAGGCGAGAATCGATTGCGCGCATTCCCGGACCGTGAAAACGCTTCCTTGACCCTGATTTAGGGAAGGGATCGGTGTATTGAAGCGAAAACCAAAAAACTACTTTTTTCCTTACGGGGCTGTAATTAAATTATGTTTGCCAAGAGGGGGGGGGGTCTCTGAAAATCTAACGCTTCATTAAAATTTTAAGATTTTTCTAAGAAAAAAAACTAACGGAGGGAGGGGGGGGGGGTCCGAAATCTAACTTTTTACAAACGTAATTTAAGGACAGCCGCTATACAGTGTGTTATGATAGAAAGGGCACGTTTGCAGTTTTTTGACAAAAATTTTCAAAAAAATATTGAAAAATGGACTGTCTTTATGGCACTAGGAATGAATTTCACTTCACGGAAATTAGATTCACGAATCTAATTTCACCTTTTTATACTTCCGTATCTAATTTACCAAAAGTCAATTTTTTTTAAAAATTTTGTAGGGGGTCAGAGAAATTTTTTAAAAAGAAATTTATTCCAAACAGGGGGGCTATTTACGTGAAAAATATTTTTGACACGAANTTATGGCACTAGGAATGAATTTCACTTCACGGAAATTAGATTCACGAATCTAATTTCACCTTTTTATACTTCCGTATCTAATTTACCAAAAGTCAATTTTTTTTTTTAAATTTTGTAGGGGGTCAGAGAAATTTTTTAAAAAGAAATTTATTCCAAACAGGGGGGCTATTTACGTGAAAAATATTTTTGATACGAAAATAAATATTTTTGGTCGTTTTTGAAAAAAATGGACTTTTTGATTTTTCGTACAAGGTCGCGGGTTCGAATCCCGCTTGGAGTTAAATTTTTTGCACAAAAAAGTCCATTTTTTCAAAACGACCAAAAATATTTTTTACGTAGGTAGCCCCCCTGTTTGGAATAAATTTCTTTTTCATAAAATTTAAAAAATTTCCTTGACCTCCTACAAAAATTTTTTTAAAATTGACTTTTAGATTCGGTAAACTATTTAGATTCTGTAAACTAGAGTCGAACTTAAGGATTACTCCATATCCTCTGAGGTGGGCTATCCTAAATCGGAGAGGGTAGACCAGGTGGGAACCTAGCCTAAGGGGTAAACGACTCAAATGAAATGCGCAAGTGGAAGCGGCTTTAATAAACTAATCTTAGAGGCCTAAAGAGAAACTATTATGTGGGTAGACGTCATCATTAAATTATCTTTGACTTAATTTAAGAACATAAAAACACTTAAAAATTAGAACATTTAGCAACCTCAAAAATCACAATATTTGAAAAATAAGGGCTTTCGGCAACCTCATGAGTTACGACAACCTCAAAATATTAACATAACAGCAACCTGAGAGGTTGCAACAACCTCAAAAACAATAAAAATCCTAAGTTAAAAACAAATCAGGGCCGACACCGGCTCAACGACCAAGGTGAGGCTGCAGACTGCTCCATCGGGCTACCAGCTACTTCTGTGGCGAACCAACTCCAAACTCCCGGAAGCTGAGCTATCCCAAACCATTATAGCAACCGTGTCGCAACCTGAACGCAGGTTGCGGCACGCTTGTCTCGAGCTTCTTTTTAGCTATCTCAACCTGTGGGATCTTTTCTCTACTTGAGGTGATGCGGCATACCGCCCCTTTTGCCTATTTCGAGTTTGCTCCCTCGTTTTTGTGGCTTCAAAACTTTTTGGCTGTTTGCGTGGACCTGTTTATCATTTTCGAAGACAGACTTTGCTCGTCCTGCATCATTAGATCCAAAAATGGAGCAGGATGTTTTTAATTTGAGGCAAAAAGGCTGAGCCAACTTCGCTTTTTCCCTCGAATGATCGAATCATCCGATCACTCAAGAAAAACATAAGCGGCCTCTTTTTCTTACAAGACACAAAAATAAGTTCAACTATATGAAATGCAAAAAATAGGAGCTTGCATGAACTACCTTATCATATACTAGATTCGCGGAAATTAGATTCGATAAATTAGATACGTAAATTAGATTAGATTCCGAAAAAAAGTAAGTGAAATTCGTTCCTACGCCGTCTTTAAGTTCTATTCACAAGATAGACGCAAATTTTTCAATGGTACTTTATACATATTTGATAAAATTATACCCTTTTTATTAGCACAATTCTATTTCTATTCTATTGATAACAATCAAAAGTTCTATAATTTTCAAAAAATAATAACAAATGGACTGTCTTCATTTCTATTCTAAAGATAGACGTAAATTTTTAATAGTACTTTATACAGGGTGTTCGTAAATTATGGAAACTTTTTTTCATTGCATTCGAATCGATCGATACCGATGTTTATCGAACGAATCTTCTGGAACCGATTGAACAATGGGCTTATGGGACAAACGATGAGGAGTATTGGCAACCATGGACCTTCCAACAGGATAGTACTCTTTCTCATGCTAGCGTCAAAGCAAATCCAGACAAATTCGAAATCCCGACACAAAAGTGACTAGCCGGGCACTTTCCGAACTTCATCACAAAAGACGAGTGGCCTGCATCCCCGCCGGATCTCAACCCCCTCGATTATTCTTGAAGCCGAAGTAAATGCCGAGGTCCATGATTCCGTGGATTCGTTGAAGGATGCGATAAATGATTCCTTCAATAATCTGAGCCAAGCGACTATTAATAAATCCATTGATGATTGGATAAAGCGTTTAGACAAAATGATAGAAGCAAAAAGCAGTTATTTTGAATAAGAATTGTTGTTTGTGATATTTGTTTTGAAGGTCCTGTTGGTTAAAATTGTTTAAAACTTTCTAATAAAAAAGTTTCCATAATTTATGAACACCCTGTATATACGTGTTACACATTTGATAAAACTATATTTTTGTTATTAACACAATTCTATTCTGCTTTATTGATAACAACCAAAAATTCAATAATATCATACATTTTTGGATTTTAATTATGTCCTAAACTACACCCGATAAAAGATTAGTATATAACGAGAGTTTTTCTCAAGATTTTGAATCGTTTAACTCACCAATCTTATCAAAATTTTTACTCATTTTTCAATTATGCATAAATTTGTATTATTATTATTATTATTTCTACACGAAATTTATGGACGAACCCAATGGACAACGGATCAAGCATTTGCTTGGTTCAATGCCCAAAAGCCGTATATTATGGGTACAGAATACATGACTTCTTCAGCTGTGAATTCACTAGAAATGTGGCAAGCTGCAACGTTTGATCCCGTTTTAATAGACAAAGAGATGGCTGTTGGGGGACAACTAGGCATGACTACAATGCGGATCTTCTTGGAGGATTTGGCCTATTCCCAAGATCCAGCTGGGTTTAAAAACCGAATGTCTACTCTCTTGGGGATTGCGAGTAAATATGGAATAAAGCCGTTGTTTGTGTTCTTTACGAATGGAGCAATTCCAAATCCAGCTAATGGGATTCAGCCAAAACCCATACCTGGAGTTGAATCATCAGGTAAAAGGAGTATTTTGGTAGTTCGTAGGAGGAGGGGAAGGGGTGAGAAGGGTTTACCCAAGACTAGAAATTACAAAATTAGCCCGTTTTTTATTGTTGCCGATTTACTTGCACTCCATTCTTCCTCTTCCTTTTTGTGGAAGAAATGAAGTGAGAAAGAGGGACAGATCACAACAAAAGGTTTTTGATCAATGGGGGGGGGGTGGAGTAAAAAAATGGGCAAAAAAGCAAATTGCTGTTAAAAAAGCGAAAATGGCAATCCTGATGAAATCCTAGGCGCAAATGCGACAAAGTGCCCAATTGTCTCAAACAGTCTCGAAATGATTAATGACTATTATATGAAAATTTTTAGGGTGGGCAAGAACACCAAGCGAAAATACTCTTGGTGACCAAACTAAGTGGCCAGCCTTAAAAACCTATGTTACAGACGTAGTCGGGACTTTTGCTAACGACTCTCGAGTTCTTGGCTGGGACATGTGGAATGAGCCCGATGATGGAATCAACCTTAACGACCTTATGTTATTGTTTCCCATGGTTTGTGATTGGGCTAGATCAATGAATCCCATCCAACCGTTAACTTCGGGTTTATATAGAGATGTTATTGGGGCACAAAATAAAAATTACACGGCATTTGAATTGCTGCAGCTCAATAATTCTGATGTTATCTCGTTTCATGAGTAAGAACTTTTACACTCCTTTCCAGTGGAATAGCATAAAGTGACATCCATCTTAATTAGGCTGACAAAAAATTTTTACCTTTTACCCTCTAGTCTTATGTTTACTTCGTTTTCATAAAATAGAAAAAATGAACTTTTGTTGATCAAAAATCGTCAAATTTTCATCAATCTTTTATCAGAAATATCGTTTTTTGCAAAAAATTACATTTTTTGGGCTTAACCCATAAAGTACCAAAATTTATACTAATCTAAAGTACCAAAACATTTCTAGTCTAAGAATCTGCTATACCCCTGCCCTCTCCCTTTTACTAAATAAAAAATTTTTTTAAAACAATTAAATTTTTTAGATATAACAGTCCGGGAGTAATGG
Organism: Acrobeloides nanus; assembly: GCA_900406225.1. Classification (NCBI taxonomy): domain Eukaryota; kingdom Metazoa; phylum Nematoda; class Chromadorea; order Rhabditida; family Cephalobidae; genus Acrobeloides; species Acrobeloides nanus. Next base: position 39,443 of record OZJO01009651.1, read on the forward strand.
AAACTGCCATACTAAGATTGCAACAATTGGGCCGTCCCCTAATTGCCACCGAGTATATGGCAAGAACATTAGGTAGCACATTCGCGAATAACTTACCGGTTGGGAAAAAGTATAATATTGGCATGATTTCTTGGGGGTTTGTGAATGGAAAAACTCAATTCAACCTTGACTGGAGTTCGGGCAGTCATAATAATATTGTGTCTCCGCCAACAGTTTGGTTCCAAGATATTTTGAGACAAGATAGATCTCCATACTTGTTAGAAGAAGCGCAGATCATGAAAAGATTGAATGGTAAGTAAAATTTTTAGATTAAAAAATGCATTCAAATCAGGGTGTCCACATGCGTTTTTTGAAGCTAGGCAAATTTTTTCCAAAAACTAGGCAAAAATCGAACATAACTCTTCAGCTACCCGTTGATTTCAGGCAAAATTTTTTTAAATTTTGTTAAAAAATGACCTTTTTTGATCAAACTCACCCCCTTCCGGACCCCTCCAGCTACGTCACTGGGGGAGGTTTGGCCAAAATTTGCGGAGGGTGGGGTACCCCTTGCCCACGTATTCCCACAATTATGCATGCAGCGCGAAAAAAAATTATGAAAAATAAAAATTTGCAACCGAACTCAACCTTTTTAGGTTGCCCACTTGGCTATCACTCAGCTGTAAATAACTGGACATGTTATAACGCGTACGACACCCCTCTAAGTTTCTCAGATGCCCAGACAGCTTGCAAGAATACATGGTCAAACATAGTGACTATAAGCAACGCCTTTGAAAATTCTGATCTCGCGGGTAAAAAACTTTCATTCTTCAACAACATCTAAAATTTATTTTCAGCTTATGTTGCATCAAAATTTTCAACGTGTGATAAATTTTATATTGGTTTATACAATAAGAATAGTGCAAAATGGGTATGGCCTATGACNTTCATAAAATTTCCTGGCGTAGGATTGTAGATTAGATATCCCTCTCTCATATGCAAAAGGAATTAAATTGATTGGCTTAAAAAGTAAAAAGTTATTAAATTGTAATTTTTCGTAAAAATGGGTATTTTCTTAAAGGGGGGTAAAATTGCGGTACGTTGTTAGCGAAAAAAATTTTTTTTGAATTTTTGCAAAAAATAACCCTACTACCCCTAATTTTATGCGAAAAATCGATTGCGCGCATTCCCGAAGCTTGAAAATGCTTCCCTGATCCTGAATCAGGGAAATAAGATGTGTGTATTGAAGCGAAAATATGAAAATTTTAGATTTCTCTTCTAAAAACCGACTTTTTAGACTAATTTCTAGGCGGGGAATCGGTTGCGCCATTCCCGAAGATTGAAAATGCTTCCTTGACCCTGATTCATGGAAATAAGAGTGTGTATTGAAGCGAAATATTTTCTCTTCAATACACACTGCTTCCTTGATCTTGATTTAGGGAAATAAGAGTGTGTATTGAAGCGAAAAACCAACATGTACTAATTTCCCTGAATCAGGGTCAGGGAAGCGTTTTCAAGTTTCGGGAGTGCGCACAATCAATTTCCCGCATAGAATTACCCCTAAAAATGATTATTTTAGAAAAATTTTTTTTCGTAAAATAGTCCATAATTTATACTTCCCTTTACCTTTAAGCGATTCGTGAAATTAATCAAAAACTTTTGATTTCTTATTTACTTGATATTTTCTTACTCCATTAAAGTACACTTTAACAAAAATCAAAGAAAAAGGTACATAAAATTCACATAAACTTTTATTCATCGTTCAAATTTTTCTCATGAGTAAGTTGTAGCGCTAAAAAACTTTTATCTCTATCAGTAAGCGTTAGCTTAGTTGAAAAAATGTTAGACTTCTTAGGTTGGACATTGACATCGTTTCTCTCACTACTTTCAATAATAAACATATTTGTATTAATATTCACCACTTATCATGGCTTCAAAATTCGTCTATTTCATCGAAATTTTAGGTAATTTTTGTTATAAATTTTTAAAGAAAAAACCATACATTCTAGATGTCTACAATTACAAGTTCTCTTCTCATTCTTTGTCCTTTCTATAGGTTGTGCTGTTTTCGTTATCATAATTTTTAACGTCGGCGAAACTAATATAGGAACAGATTATTTTCTAATAATCCAAAAAATTATGCTCTATGGAGATTGCTCACTTCGTCCAATTTCATTCGCTTTTGTTGTGGAGAGAACTTTTGCCACGATTAAAAGCCAAGAATACGAAAAGAAATCTTATTTGTGGTTGCCAGTATTTTTAATTGTTTTAATAGTAAGTGAACTATAGATTTTTTCATATTAAAAGGGAGTAAGAATTAGGGACTAATCTCCGAAAGAAATTTTTTGTCAAAACAGCCTATATAGGTGTAAAATCATGCAAAAAAATCGATTGCATTCCCGGCGTGAAAATCCTTCCATGACCCTGATTCAGGAAAAATATAGATTTTTAATTTTTTAAAATGTACTAGTACTTGGTTTGAAAAGGCGTCTCTCTATCAACAAGCCTCGGTGGTGCAGTGACAAAGCAGCGGGTTGTTGAACACAAGTTCGTGGTTTCAAATTTTTTTTGCACAAAGTAAAAATCGAAAAATTTTGTAAAATTACTTTGTGCAAAAAACTTGGCTCTTAGTGGGATTTGAATCATTGACCTTATGACCAATAAGCCGCTGCTTTGTCACTACACCATCGAGGCTTGTTGATGGAGAAACGTCTTTTCAAACCAAGTACTAGTGCTTTTTTAAATTAAAAATCTATAAAAGTGTCAAGGAAGAATTTTCAAGCTTCGGGAATGCGCGCAATCGATTTTTCTCATGATTTTACCCCTATATAGGCTGTTTTGGCAAAAAGTTTTTCGGAGATTAGTCCCTTATTCTTACCCTCCTTTAAAAAGTTTTTTTGTTATAGCAAATCATAACAATGTTATTAATCATGATTCTTTATTATTGTATGTTTTAAAATAAAATTAAGTTTAAAAAAACTAAAGTTTTTTAGGGAATGTACATGTCTATATTTTTATATCAATAACACTCATTTTCGACTTTTCTTCATTAGGGGTAGGTTTCATTTTTAATCAGTTCCTACTAAAAACATGTCTATTTAGTCCATTTATTTTCTTCGTTGGTGGAATAGAAGACTTAGAAAAATCTCGCTCACTTCAATTTTAACACTCACGCATCGATATCAAGTAAATATTTTATTTAAATCATCTTTAAAAGATTCTAAATTTTCTATTTTCTAAATTTTCTATTTTCCTAGATTCTTCTTGATTCAAATAATTGTTTTAGTTGACAGAAAATATTAGAGCCATGAATACAATACATCCTCTTTTATTAACTATAACAATTTTTAATTTTATCAGTATGGG
>OZJO01009654.1:0-10023 GCA_900406225.1 Acrobeloides nanus
TCATATTTCACCGTTTTTGACTATGCCCAACAATTTCTAAGCGTTTTTGGAATGATTTGAAAAAATTTTAAAAAATCTAAAATCTCGATTTTACTTATACAAGTGTACTCCCCCTTTAAAATCGAAAAATTTTATTTTTCGAAATTTTTTCAAAAATGATCCCATAGGGGTAATTTTATGATGGAAATCCATTGCGCACATTCCCAAACTCTGAAAATGCTTCCTTGACTCTGATACAGATAAAAACTTGGGTTTTTGAACATGAGAAAAAATGACTATTTTCCTTTAAAAACACAATTTTCCCCTGAATCAGGGAAACATAATCAGGGCTCAGGACTGTGCGCAATCGATTCCCCGCATAAAATTACCCCTTATGAGGGCCATTTTTAGAATAAAATTGTTTGATTTTAGACCACGTTCAATGGGGTATAGAGCTGAAGTCTCCAAAAAATTGTTTTATCAACTGTATAAAATTTTAGGCTTGAAAGCTATTTCTCGCGGTGAAGTCGGGGCAATAGTTATGGCAGGAGGTCAAGCGACACGATTAGGTGCTGATCAACCAAAAGGCACTATCAATCTTGGGTTAGGCCTAAGTTCGACTGACTCGTTACTTTGGATACAAGCAGCGCGAATTGCACGACTTTTGAAGCTTGCCAAAGAAGCATATCCGGACTCGTCTCCATCTATTCAATGGTAAGGCTTGAATTTTTTTTATCAAAAATCCAATTTTGCTCAAAAACTAAAAACGCTCAGAAAATTTCGATTTTTGACGAAAATTTTTGTTGAAATCTTTGAGTTAAATCAAAAACCAGCGATATAGACGAAAATTTTTTGAGAAATGCTTGTTTTTAAGCTGAAAATGCTCCAATGTGAAATAGGCCCGTTTCTATGTGAATATGCCCGTTTGTGTCCTTGTGTTGATTTTCTGAGACTAGTGGAGGGACCAAAGCTTGTGTTCCAATAGAAGCTTCTCTGAACACAATAGAAAATTAGAAAAATAAAATTAACATCAGTGTTAACAACACCGCTTTGTGTTAATTGATATTAACACCAACTTTTGCGACTTTTGAGTTTTTGCTCAACATCGAAATTTTTTCGACCAAGATTAAGGCACTATATATAAGTTCTGTTTTAGCTATTTGTAGTGTATTGTGCTTTATATTTTGATAATCTCTGCCAAATAAATGGAACTATTTAGGTTGGTCATGACGAGTAACTCAACTATGGAAGAAACACGCAATCACTTAGTGAAAGTTGTTCAAGATGTTGGCATATCTATGGATGATGTGACAATATTCTCTCAGGCTGAAATTCCATGCTTTGATTTGAATGGAAAGTTTTTGTTGAGCTCTCGATCGTCTCTAGCTACCGCTCCAGGTAATTTTATTTTATCGCTCTTTTCTTAAACGTTTGTGTTGATTTTCCGAGACTAATGGAGACCAAAGCTTGTGTTCCAAGAGTTCAAAGAACAAATTTTTATGTTAAAACAAATTTTTTGCTGATTTCTTTTATTGATTCTGCCAAATAACACATTTTGTGTTATGAGTTAGGAACACAAGTGTTTCATAACTTTAAAATGCTCTAAAATGGCTTAGAAAAAGTCATTTTATTGGTTTTTTCATAGGATTTCGCACTTTTAAAAACCTAACGATGTAGTAGAAAATATTGAAATGTGTAACAACATTTTTAGATGGAAATGGTGGACTTTATGCTGCTATTCGCCCGTTATTGCCGAAGCTGAAAAGTCGTGGTGTCAAATATTTCCATATTTATTGTGTCGATAATATTTTGTGCCGCATAGCAGATCCTCATTTAATTGGATGCGCTATTGATATGAATGCTGATTGCGCCGCTACAGTAGGTTTTGAGAGTTACCATTCTATTCTACAGGGGAGAAAAAACTTTTGCATTTCTTTGGTGAAAAATTTTCAACATTTTTTTCAAAAATCACTTGTAAGAGGTATTTTCATGCGCACAATCGATTTATCTCATGAAAATACCCCTTATAGTGATTTTTGATTAAAAAAAATTTATCGCCAAAATTGCAAAAGTACGGTTTTTTGACTTTCTCTACACGTCTTCCATGATAAATTTTTAAAATTCGCATGTTTTAGTAACAACATTTTATCTAAAAACATCCAATTTTTAGACAGTTGAGAAAACCAATCCCTTTGAATCAGTTGGCGTTGTTTGCCTGGAATCCGGTCATGTTCGTGTGCTCGAATATTCCGAAATCCCAAAAGAACTGGCCGAAAAACGTGACCCGAATGGCAAGCTTTCTTTCCGTGCCGGCAGTGTTGCCATGCACTATTTCACGATGGACTTCTTGGAAAAAGTTTGCGATGAATCAGTTCGTCTGCCGTTCCATGTGGCCAAGAAAAAGATATCATATCTTGATTTGAGCACTAGCACCGTAGTACAGCCTAAAGAGCCGAATGGCATTAAGTTAGAACAATTTGTTTTCGATGTGTTTCCGCACGCAAAGCAAGTGTCTTTGAATATGTAAGATTTAAGTGTAGGGTGATGCCGTATAAGAATAGGGGGTTACAAAGTAAAAAAATAAGAGAGTAGTGGTGTTAAAGGAGCAGTTCCTCAACGGCTTTGGATTTTTAGTGCATTTGTAAAAAAATTCACCAAAAATCATGGTTTAAGCCAATTTCATGATAACTCATTTTCAAGCTAGAGCCATAAATATGTTAAAAAAAGTTTTGAAAAATCTTGAATTTTCATCGAGATATGACCGCTTGAAGTTGACAAAAAAACACGACGAAAATTGCTCAAAATTCAAAAAAATCACCAAAATTGAGTTTGTATCCTATTTTTTCAAGCGATAGCTCATTTTCAAGCTGTGAATCTGAAGAAAATTTTATAAAAAAAAGTTATACAAAAAGTCATTATTTTTACCGAATTATGGCTATTACAACCCAATCAACATTTTTTCCTTGTATTTTGATGTCATTTCTAGTGGTTACATTTTTATTATTTTTTACAATTTTTCAGCAACACTACTGTATCTATCATACGAAATTTGACTTTTTTTCTTTTAGTTGATAAAAAATTTTTTAGACGATTTCTTGTATGGGAAGTATTGCGTCATGAAGAATTCAGCCCGCTAAAGAATGCCGAACATGTTGGTCGTGATTGCATTTCAACGATTCGCCGGGATTTTGCATCCGAATGTCGCCGTTGGCTGGCTCGTGCAGGCGTCGAACTTTCTGGGGATAAGTACGGAAATCCTGTCTACATCTCGCCATTGGTCAGCTATGCCGGTGAAGACTTGTCTAAGGGCCAAATTTCGCCAAGTAACGGTGTTATCAAGATGACGAATGGCTTGCTTGTTGAAAATGGCACTGTTGCCCAGACTTCATAATAATGATTTTAATTGATGACCCAAAATTTTGACTTTGATATTAATGACAACGAACTCGAAAATCAAATCTTGAGAAAAATTTTTTTGCCTATTTTCGAGTTTGTTTATACTTGTAATTTCTATTATGATTCTATCCATTGACTTCTGATTCTAGTTTTTATTTTCTTCGAACCTGAACTTTTCTCCATTCAATTTACATAGATCTTTCATCGGGTGTCTTTGTGATATTCCCCTAATTAGTGTGCCTTTATCTTTTCTTAAAAGACTTGGCTTTCCCTTGAAATAATTTATTTATCTGTTACTTAGTCTACGTTTATATTTCATTCAATTACATATTTCATGATTGGAGACACTTATATTTTTTGAATCACATTTTTTAATAAATAGAAACATAAGGAGTCTCTTACGTCAAATCTAGTGGACAAAACTACAGGGTGTTCCAAAAAACCTCCATTTGGTCATTTTTTAGCAAAAATTTTCAAAAAATTTTTTCTACTAAAATGACTCATAAGGAGTATTTTTATGTGAGAAATTGATTGCGCGCATCGAAAAACCTTGAAAACATCTCCCAGACCATGAAATATCCAATTTTTAACCTACCGAAAATGTCTGAAGAAATATGAAAATCTTATATTTCATGGTCTAGGAGGCGTTTTCAAGGCTTTTCGATGCGCACAATCGATTTCTCGCATAAAAATACCCCTAGATGAGTCATTTTGGAGAAAAAATTTTTGACAAAATTTAGCCAAAAATTAACAGATGGAGGTTTTTTTGGAATACTCTGTAAGTGCAAGAACATTAGCAAATTTTTGAAAGCTCTTGTAAAACATCAAATGATACCCTTTTAAAGGGATGGTGCACGCTTTAACAATTTTGAAGAGCAGATTTTCGTTATTTCCTGAATTGCAATTAGATCTAATTATTGACACGAAGATATAAACAAAATTTTTCATGGATGAAGGTCAGGAAAGCATTTTCAAGCTTCGGGAATGTGTGCAATCGATTTCTCACATCAAAATTATCCTAGGAGTATTCGAAAATACGAAGGGCCCTTTTCAACAAAAAAAACTTAAGGAGACCCTTATAATTTTGTCTAAAAATTTTAGAAAATTTCGCAAAAAGCATAAGGGAAACCCTTATGTTATAGACCCCTTCTCGTATTTAGCCAAAAATATCTACCTTGTCCATGTTTGAAAATTTCTTTGATTGTAATGTTGACATATACTTTTCATCATTCTTCTTCATTTCAAGTATAATGCGATACAGAATTCACTGGCTGGCGAATGAACTTCTCTCTGTCACTTTCGCCTTGATCCGGTGCATCCTTTCGACAAGTTTGCGTATCCTCATTTTCATTATAAGCGCTTTTCGAAAGTCCCTACTGTATTTGATCCGGTCGTCAATTGCCTTTGTGTTGTGTCTTCAATCGTTTGCTTCACCAAGGCCAGTCTTTTCATGTCTCGGTCATCGAAACCGCGTTTGTAAAATGACATTGGTAATCAACTCGAGGAAGAAGTCTATATTCAAGTTGAAAAGATGAAATCTTGAGGTACAGGGTGTATTCGTAAAGATATCTTTTGGTAGAAAAAATATTTTCTCATGCGGTTTTTTGTGTGCAAAATGCTTAGAAACTTTTTTTGAGGATTTTAGACATATTCAAAAAAATAAAATTCAATTTTTACTGAGAAAAATTAAAAAACCCCCTGGCTTTTTCATATGATTTCGCACTAACTTTTGAAAAAAGGTTCTAGAAACCAAAATTCTTTTCGTCTAAATTTGGCAGGTATAGTTGCTATTTCTTTGACACTTGGGCAAATGCATTTATCTCGAACAATGACGACAAAAGACTGGCGTGTTTCCGCGAGCCTTTTGATGCCATGGAATCACGTCAACGACAATCTGGTGTGGATGTGCTTTTATCAAAAGGAATCTAGAAGTGCTGCCGGGTGACCGTAATAATCGCCGCCGTTTAAAGAATTGGTTGCCTTTCGAGTGAAATTAACCGTGACATCCTGTCTTTGCGCTACTTTGTGTATTATGAGAGGGGGTAAATTTGTGGAGTTATAGTTATATCTGGCAATAATTTTAGTCTCAGTTTTACAAGTCGTTGCTATTCCAAGTTGGTAGTGCGAAGAAAAAGTGAACACAAGAAATGAAACATTACATAAGCTGGAAAATATGAAACAATTAAAAAAGTTGAAATAACTCATTTTCAGGCTTAACGAATTAACTTTTAAGAGAAAGAGAGGCGTAGCCATACATCTCAGATCAATCGAAGCGATGCATCCCTGCGTGGTCGTGTTGGTGGAAAAACCAAGGTCAGTTATACTGAACTTTTTTTCTGTCAACATGCATCCCTGCGTTTTTGCTTAAAATCGAATTTTGCTCAAAAAACGAAACAGCATCCCTGCGTGGTCGTGTTGGCGAGAAAACCAATCTCATTATATAATGAGCTTGATTTTCCTGAACTTTAAAAGTAAAATATTTATGTAAATATGTTTGAAAATAGAAATTACATACGCAAATCAGTGAACTATGTTTCTTGTTTAGTGTTCATCATTAGATGTGCATATGTGTCGTCAAATAGCCATCTTTTAGACTCTTTTGTAAAAGTAAAAAATTATTCCATTCATAAACTCGCTAGTTTTTCCCTTTACTCCACTATGAAACCGACAACTAATGAGACTAAATACGTCATTGGTAAAAAAGAGAACCCGAATCAACAGGTCGATTGAAACGTATATCCTATTCAAAGCCAATCAGAGACACTTCGGCTAATTTGCGCCAAAAAACTTGCATGTTCTTTGCAAAACGATGGGGCGGGGTTCTCGAAAGTTAAACGACAAAATTCAGTCCAACTACTCTTTTCACTCTTACCGTATACTCAAAGAGAAAGTCGAACGAGTGTTGTCGTCGACTCGTTGGCTTTTAACCCCGCCTTCTTTTCTTCGAACGACTTCGTGGCGAATCCTACTCCAAAGCTATCATCCTATCAGACTTCGTACAGCCGTTTTTCGGTGAAACAGACTTTGGGGTGAAGATTTGTGAAATTTCGTCGTGTTCGAGCAACAAAAAAAATTGTTTTTGAGTCCAAATGGCAACGACTTCAAGTAAGTCATTTCATTTTTTACTTGTTCTTTTGAATATTCTCAAATTTGTACATTTGTTTTAAAGGACCAGTATACTTTTGGGGAGGTCTAGGCTTAAGCTTAGGCTTGGGTCTAGACTTATGCTTGGGCTTAGGCCTAGGTTTAAATTAGGCTTAGGCCTAACTTAAACTTTTTTCCTTCGGAACTCGGGATTGACCTCGTGAAGTGACTAATGCCGTTTAAATCCCTGATTCAATGAAAGCTGTTTATTGAAACGATTCAGTTAAATCATTATAAAATTCAAACTGCTGACATTTTGAGAAAAAATACACAGCAAATTTTTTATATAACTCGCCGAGACGAATCAAATGACACTAAAATGATTGAATTTGAATACTGTTTTTGGTTATTGAAACGAAAACCCTGAACCTGAATCAGGGTTTTCGTTTCAATAACCAAAAACATTGTTCAAATTCAATCATTTTGATGTCATTTTATTCGTCTCGGCGAGTTAAACAAAATTTGTTCTATGTATTTTTTTCTCATGTCAGCATTTTGAATTTTATAATGATTTATTAAATCGTTTCAATAAACAGCTTTCATTGAATCAGGCATCAATCTCTTCGCTTCAATATACAAAACATATTCAAATTTTTTCGCATTTATCTCTTCAGGGTTGACGAATTCGAATTTACTTCCAAAGCAAAAGTTGATCGCCACAACGTGAACTTTCTTATAAAAAAGTTTGTTCAAAAGTGGACTGATCGTTTAAAGGACCAGTTCAGTGGGAAAAAAGTTGCTATTTTTGTTGATATTCGAAAAGTTCATGAAAAATGGAGCATTTTTTGTTTTTACGACATGCTCTGAAACATTGTAATTTTCGAGATAATTGCGTTTGAAACTGTTCATACTTTTCGTTGTAATACACAAACTTTTTTGAATTTTTAAATCGATTTTGCTGGATTTTTAAAATTTTCATAAAATGAACATTGTAGCAATTTTTTATAGCTAAATGTGACGAACAAAATGACACCAAAATTATCCAACTTGAAAACTGTTTTGGGTTATTGAAACGACAACATGAATCAGAATTTTCGTTTCAATAACCCAAACCAATGTTCAAATTGGATAATTTTGGTATCATTTTATTCGTCTCATTTACCTATAAAAACTACTACAATGTTCATTTTATGAAAATTGAAAAAATCGATTTAAAATTCCAAAAAGTTTGTGTATTACAACGAAAACATGAACACAAATTTCAAACGCAATTATCTCGAAAACTACAACGATTCAGAGTATGCTGTAAAAACAAAAAATGCTCCATTTTTCATGAACTTTCCGACGAATATCAAAAAAGGCAACTTTTTTCAACTGCACTGGCCTTTTTGATACGATCCTGGTGGTGCCCAAAAAATTGTTACAGATTGAAAAATTTTTTAAACCCTTTTTTAACTGAGCCGAACAATATTGTTCAGCTTTTTGGCATCGTATTGTTGTGCCCTTGTTTCTCTATTGTCCAAGAGTGGGTTCTCGACTTGAATGGCACATGAACACAGTCGTCGTCTGTAGTCCTTTAGTTAAGAGCATTCGAAGAGCCAAAATCTGGTCAAGTGCTTGAGGAATAATTCATAATTAATAATAGTCGGAAATGAAAGATGAAGTGATTGCTTTCTCTTTCGCTACTTCTTCGAAGAAATCGCTTGTTTGTCACTTAGTTGGGAAAGGCTCGAAAAGCTTTTCCGAATGACGAAGTTGAAAAGGCGCCTCCAGCCATTTTCTTTACATCGAAGAAGACGTTTGAGAGGGGAAAAGTTGGGAAAATATGCATAACTTAGAATGGGGGATACTGTAGACGTTTTCGGATGCTCGTCAGGGTGAACACTAGTCGTGAAAAAAATTTTAAAATCAGAGTTTTCGTGTCAATACACACAGCGTGTCACGACGGCTAGCAATGATCACATCCATAAATTTTACAAGTCAATATAAGAAATTTTAGGCCGGATTTTACTTGATGTGCCTTGTAAAGTTTGCCAGGATCATTCAAGTGGGAAGCACTATGGAATTTACAGTTGTGATGGCTGCGCTGGGTTTTTCAAAGTATGGAAATTTCGTAAAAAAATTGACCAAAAAGTTGCCATTTTTGTTGATATTCGGAAAGTTGATGAAAAATGGAGCATTTTTTGTTTTTACGGTATCTTCTGAATCGTTGTAGTTTTCGAGATAATTGCGTTTGAAATTTTGAAAATTGTTTTGGATATTGAAACGAAAACATGAATCAGAATTTTCGTTTCAATAACCCAAAACAATTTTCAAATTGAATAATTTTGGTGTCATTTTGTTCGTCTCATTTAACTATATCAATTACTACAATATTCATTTTATGAAATTTGAAAAAATCGATTTTTCCGCAAAAAATTCAAAAAAGTTTGTGTATTATAACGAAAAGTATGAATAGTTTCAAACGCGATTATCTCGAAAATTACAACGATTCAGAACATGTCGTAAAAACAAAAAATGCTACATTTTTCATCAACGTTCCGAATATCAATGGCAACTTTTTTTGCAACAAGATTTCTAGCGCTCCGTTCGCCGGCATCGCCAATACGTGTGCAAAAACCGCGGCGGTGGAGATGAAGGCAAGTGTGTTGTTGATAAAACCCATCGGAACCAATGCCGTGCTTGTCGACTGAGAAGATGTATTGAGATTGGAATGAACAAGGAAGCGGTCCAGCACGAGCGAGGTCCCCGCAATTCCACACTCAAACGTCAAATGGCACTTCTCGATGGTCTTAAACGTGAGGAGACGAATTCGACAATCGGTACAAAATTTCTGGCCGCATCTCATCCGGTGAACTCAACCGCTTCAATCTTCAATGTTGGCATGCCAATAAGGCCGCCAGGAAATTTTTCGGCACTAATGCCAACCGCTAATATGCCATCTATATTTGGGGATACATTTCCGGCGAATTTTTTGATGAATTTAGTAAGTTTGGAGCTGTTTTTGAGATTTTGCGACTTTTCGCTTTAATATACAAGCCTTCCCTGAACCAGGGAAACGTTTTTTCGCTTCGAAAATGTCAAATTCGGATTCCCCGCATGTTTTTTTCTCTAGAGGAGGTCATTTCCAGAAAAATATTTTGAAAACTTTTTCACGTGGATGGCTTCCCCCCCCCCCCTATAGCTTCGTAGGTTTTTATGCCATACTTAAGTTGGCTTAGGCCTAAGCCTAGACTAAGCCTAGGCTTAAGTTTAAGCCTAAGCTTAAGCCTAAGTTTAAGCCTAGGCCTAAGCCTAAGCCTAAGCCTAAGCCTAAGCCTAAGCCCAAGCCCAAGCCTAAACCTAAGCCCAAGCCTAAGCCCAAGCTTAAGCCTAAGCCTAGACCTAAGCCTAGGCTTAAGTTTAAGCCTAAGCTTAAGCCTAAGCCCAAGCCTAAGCCCAAGCCCAAGCTTAAGCCTAAGTCTTTTATGCCAATTTTTGTCGCTCCTATGCCCAATCAGTTCCGGTGATTTTGTTTCTTTTTTCGACTGGTCGAATAATGATGAGTAGAGACCCCATATGGCG
>OZJO01009658.1:0-10330 GCA_900406225.1 Acrobeloides nanus
CCAAACAAGAAAATTAGTAGTGTGCCTAGCAGTAAAGAGGGAGGAGAAGTGGAATATGAATATGAAGAGGAGACTGAAGATCATGGTAAAAGTAAAAAAATTTTGATTCTCGATATAGGGTGGATCTTCTTGAACGCGTAAACTCTATTCCTTGGTGAGATTGTGCATGGCCTAATGGCTAGAACATTGGCCATTCAAGTTATTGGAGCGGGATCAAACCCACCAGGGTCGAAATTTTTATTTTAGGGAATAATAAAAAGTTGTAAAAGCAAACTCCCCTTAAAATGGCTAGCGTCCTAACCATTAGGCCATGCGCTCTCAGTTTTTTCAACCTTGAAGCAGAGTTTAGTCTGTTCCAAGCCACAAAATATCGGGAGTAAATGGAACAGTGGGTAGAGAAGGCGACCGTCCGATGTAGCAAGTTAAGCAAACTTTGAGATAACCAGGTTCGGAAAAGTCAGAGAATTTGTCGTTTATTCGGTTGATGTTACAATACAATACAGGTAAATATGGGCATTCGGAGCACGGTGACTTCATTGGATCACAGGTGGTGGCTCCTTCTAACTTCCCGATCATGTTGACAGCTTCACTTTTATAGTTCTTGAAGCTCTTGTCGAGAACTTTCATTCCACATAAACATGTTCGTGTTATTATCAAAAGTTTTTCCATTTTTGGCAAGAATCATCCCCTAACAGACTTTTTTAACACTCCAAAGGGATTTGAAGAGATATTTTTGAAACCATTTTCAAGATTCGACCATTAGTCGAAGGATGGAAATTTTAGACTCATCAATTTGTCAAATTCTGGAAAGTTAATATATCTTGTAGCACTAATCACCAGCTTTCTAATGACACCAAGATCACGTCTTGAAACGCTTTTTTCGTGTCGATATGCTTAAAACAATAAAAATAACTAAAAATCACGACCTTCTCACCTTCGGGAGACCACCTTAGAAGCACTTTTTTCGCACCAAATTTTTTTTAATCATATTCTACGCGCCAAGATCTACAAAAATATCTCTTCAAATCCCTCAGTTTTTGGAATGTTAATAATAAAATTTTAAATACATTCAAAAGGTGGCATACAAATAATTTTAAAGAAAATATCGAAAATTTGAGTATATAAGCGCATGTACAGAGTGTGTGGGAATTATCCGACCCCCAATAGTAGGATATATCTTGTACAATCCCAAAATTTGAGTAGTAAAACTTTATTATAAAAATAAGTTTACAAACTAAATAAACATATATTACATAAAAATTAAATAGAATCAATATTATAACAAGTACAGAAGAAAAGATGAAGCGGTCAACTAGATAAGTGAAGATGGTTTGTGTTGATTATGCTGCTAACCAGTGAAAAAAGGGGAAAAACTTTTGGTGGATGTTTTGTCGGGTCACCGCATAATGGCAACAACCAAAAGGATGAGAAATGCACTTGCTTGTTATGGAAAAAAGGATAGACCAAAAAATACCAAACATTTTCTAAGTGCAAAGTATAGTGAAAACATAAAAATTACTTCATAGAAGTAATACATCTAGATACTTTTTTCTCCATAACTTTTGATAGGAACAACCATACGCCGAGATCATGGTGTCATTTTAAAGCTATGAACGTGAGCTTTAAAAAGACACCAAGATCTCGATGTATAGATGTTCCTAACAAAAGTTATGATGAAAAGTATCCGACTATAGAGAGTTGGATAATTTCCGCACACCCTGTATATTTGTTAAAAATCAAATGTTTGACCCTAGCGAGATCGAACCTGGTTGTCTCAACGTTGCTTAACTTGCCAGATCGGATGGTCGCTTTCTTTATCCACTGTACAAATTTACACAGTTTTTAACTTACGACGTGAAACAGATTATAATAGTGGACATCTAGGTAAAAAAGCTTATGTATCCAAAATTTATTTTTAGATTATTCATTTAGCACTTTCACTAAATAACTTTTTTTCAAAATAACATATCCAAATTTAGCCCCGGCTCCATCTGCACCAGCACCCATAAGCAGTCCATCACCTGCACCTTCATCACAAACACCAGAAGAAATACATGAAGGAGTCTATTCAGGTCCATCACAACCAACAAATCCATCATCTTATTCTGTTCCCGCTCCAGCCCCGGCACCAGCCCCTCAAGCTCCACCAAGTGCTACCAACCATGAAACAAGCTATGAAGGAACCGGTCCGGCAAAAGAAGAAGAGCATGGTAAAAGTTCAAATTTTGTGCCTCAAAGCTTTCCTATTGCTAAAAACCCTTTAAATGTTACGGCAACACCTCCAGAAGCATGGACGATTCACGTTGGGGCGGCGAGAGAATTGGAAGAATATGGGCCAGCGCCACCGGATTTGAGGATACCACCGCAAAAAATTAATGTACCTCCGTCGAATTATGAAGAGGAGGATTATGACGAAGAAACGGAGAATGAAATATATCCGTTGGTTGATAGTGATAAGCTTGGACGCAAGTTTTTGCTTTGCTTTTTTATGGCGTATAATTTTACGAAAAACTCCGCGTGTGGAAAATAACCATCATGGTCTACAGGATGCCAAAAAAGCCAAAAAAACAGCACGTTTGCGTTTTTTTGGCGAAAAATTTTCAAAAAAATTTTTTCAACAATCGCATGAAAATACCCTTATAGGTGATTTTTGAAAATTTTTCACCAAAAAAATGCAAAAAAGTATGGTTTTTTTGGCTCACCCTGTATAGTCTATTACCGCGCCCGGTTCACACTTTTTGCAAGCCAATGGTCAAGTGGTTAAGAGTCCAGGCGCAAGCACATAAGGGCAGGTTCGATCCCGCTAGAAGTCTTTTAGAGGCCAAAATAGAGATATGCAAAAATTTTCACTAGATTTGGACAAATTTAAATTCGACGCGGGATTCGAACCCGAAACCTATAAGTGCAAATCCTGGCACACTAACCACTCGGCCATGATGGTCTCGATTGGCGGAAGTTTTTCGACAAAATTATACCCCATTTTTTATTTTTTGAAGTGCTTTTTTAAAGTTTTACTTATTTTGAGTTTAGAGCCCTGTATTTTTCTATCCAAAAACGGTTGCCGTATTTTAACATTTTTTTACTTTTGTGTGGTTTGCAGTGATTTTTTCATTTTTGCTTCAATTTTTTGGTTTGGAAGTGTCATTTTTTATAAAAATTTTCTTATTGAATCTCTTTAGGAAATTTAGGAAATTAAGTAAAATGCCCAACAAATTTTTATTTATGCAAATTTCGAATTTTTTCCACCATTTTATCAATTTTAGAAGCTGGATACACCGATATTACCAACCCTGTAGAAGGTGCAGTCCCTCCAGCACAGGCAAGTCACCAAACACAAGTATAAAAACTGCTTCAACAAACATAATGAGTGGTCCAAAAACAGAAATTTAGAGATTTTTTCGATTTTTTAATTTTCACCAAAAACCCTACTGGGGATTTTCTATGTGAAAAATTGGTTTCACGCGATTCCAAAAAGGAACCAGTGATCGGTCGGGGGTCACAACCATAGGTCGGCAAGGTGAGAGGGGGGAGGAGGCCCCCGATGAGGTGGTCCCCTTCAATTTTGGGTCCATGAGTTAGTGAGTCAGAAGGGAGGCTCCCCCCTTGCCGACCTATGATCACAACATTTTTATTTTCGGACGCTGTGTCGCATTGTAACAAAGTTTTTATTTAGATCCGAAACGAAGTTGAAACTGTTGATGCTGGTCGTGAATACCCCGAAGAAGTACAACCCAAACATACCGCAATCTCTGGAGAGGCAGAAGAAGAAGAGGAACCGGAGCCAGTTGACGGATCCAGCCAACCTCACACGGTTTCTGGAGGAGGCACACAAGTTTCTGATCGTGGACCAGCAATTCCATCACAAGAAGTTGTTTATGTTCCAGATGATGAAGAAGAACCTCAACATCGAAGTGAAGGACCTAGTGAACCAGCTGAAATCCCAGGTGGGAGTATAGTGTAAAATTTTTATTCTTACAATTTAGCTGTGCCAGCACCTGCTCCCGCTGTGCCAGCACCTGCTCCTCAACCTTCTGGATCCTTTTCATCACTTCCGGCTGCCCAACCAGCCCCTCAACAACCTTATCAACCACAAATACAAGTTCCCAGTGCTCCTCATCCAGCTCCATTTGTACCTCAGCAACCATTTCAACCAGCTCCTCAACAGACCTTCCAACCAGCACCTCAACAAACATACCAGCCTCAACCACCTCCTCTACACGTTCCAGGTATAAAATGATGACCGCATACGATTTTATAAAAAAGAGCTCAAATGGAATCAATATTCCCGAATCATGAAAACGCTTCCTTGACCCTGATTCAGGAGATGGATTCAGTGTATTGACGCGAAAATCGCAAAACTTTCTATTTTCCACTTGAAAGCATTCAGGGGGTTAATATTATGCGAGGAATCGATTGCGCACATTTTCTAAGCATGAAAAATTATTTTGACCCTGGTTCAGGGAATGGAGTTGATGTACGGGCTATTACCTCCAGCTAATGAGCGGAGGAGAAATAATAGCGTAGAAAATAGACAATACGGAAGCACTTTTCCTTAACTTACAAGGGACATTCACCAGGTGATACTCCCAGTTTTTTAAAAACGATTTTAACTGATTCTATAGACCCTTGTAGTTACGTAAACACCAAAATTAGAGTTCCCTAGTTCGATTTTGAGGGGTAAAAATTGAATTTAAAATTCGAAAAAATTGTGCAAAAAGCCATATTAGGGGGTCTCCATATGAGGGTTTCTAGTTTAAGGGGATTTTTTAACTCGATTGATTGGTATCGACTTTCATGTTTATTAGTTACTCGGGACGCATAACGTATGGGATTTCACAAATTTCAACAAAAAAACTAAATTAAGCTTTTTTTTACCGAAATTTATTTTAGCACCTCAACCTTCATTCCCTCAAGTTCCATCCTTCCCAAGTCAACCACAAGGCGGTGGTGGAGGCTATCCACAAGGTGGTGGCGGAGGTGGATGCGGTGGTGGTGGAGGTGGATGCGGATTTAATCGCGGTGGAGGTGGATGCGGCGGTGGAAACTCATGTGGTGGAGGCGGATTTAACCGTGGTGGTGGAGGATGCGGTGGAGGTTCTTGTGGTGGAGGATTCAACGGAGGCAACAACAACAACGGCTGTTGCGGCGGCAACTGGTTCTCGAGAAGTGGTGGATTTTGCCAGCCAGTCAATTTCAACCCTTGTGGTGGTGGCGGTGGAGGAGGCGGAGGATGTGGTTCCGGTGGGTGTGGCGGCGGCGGTTTTGGAGGTGGTGGTGGCGGCGGAGGATGTGGTAAGCATAAATTTTTTTCTCAATTTTTGTTGAAATTTTAGGCCAATCTGGATGCTCATCACAGAGGTCATTCCTTGGTAGCCCTTGTCCTCCGGCTCCTAGTTGTCCACAAACTATTATAATCAATATTTCTTGTGCGCGAGGATGTAATCCGTGTTCAGAACCAAGATTACCTCCACCACCTTGTCTACCGGGTAAATTTTTTAACCCCCTTTTCAAAAAAAATTTTTAGGTTGCCCATGTCCACGGTCTTGCCCACACCCCGTACAGCAGTGTTGCTGTCCTAGCCCTAGTCCATTTAACTGTGGTGGTCGCGGTGGATGTTTAGCTCTGTTAGCCAATCGAGCAAGAAGGATAAAATAGGCAGCTCAGAGGTAATTTAGGACCAGTTCAGTGGAAAAAAAAGTTGCCCATTTTTTGTTGATATCCAGAAAGTTCATGAAAAATGGAGCATTTTTTGTTTTTACGGCATGCTCTGAATCGTTGTAGTTTTCGAGAAAATTGCGTTTGAAACATTCAATTTATGCACATGTTTTCGTTGTAATACACGAACTTGTTTGAAAAAATTCAAAGTTTGTGTATTACAACGAAAACACGTACACAAATTCGTAAAACAAAAAATGCTCCATTTTTCATGAACTTTCCGAATATCAACAAAAAATGGGCAACTTTTTTTCTACTGAAACTTGTGCATCCCTACTTGTAATAACCAATTTTTAGAAATGATAAAACGCCATGAGAAACTTCTTCAGGTCTACCATGACTAGAAATTTTGTTAGATTCGTTTTTTAGTACTTATTTAATGCCTTGTTAAAAAAATTTTAGTGCAATCTTTTTTAATAAGGCAGATCTTGCCGTTCTTTCTCATCTGTGCTTTCTAATAAATGTCTTTCATTTTTTCTATTTATATACCTTCTTGCCTCCGTCAAAGTTACGGGATATTGGTATTGTGTATATTAGGAATGCACAAGTTACAACAAGTGACAATCCTTGTTACAAGCCAGAAATATGCAAATTTTGAGCAAGATAATATTTGGCTCACTGTTACAAAAGGAGACATTTGTCATGGACAATTTATGATCATGCCCACAATTTACATATTTCTGGCAGGTGAGGAAGGTCTCTTGTTGTAACTTGTGCATCCCTAGTGTATATATAGGGATCCAAAAAGGTGCATTTTCATATTTTACAGAAATTTGCATATTTTCGAATAAAATGTTGTCTTTTGATCTAAGTTTTTTAACATAAAAAGTTTTTTAATTAAAAAATATTAGGTCAATATAAAACATTTTATTCGATAAACTGCAAATATTTTTTGCATATAAAATAGTAAAAATGCACTTTTTAGGCACCCTATATATTTTTGTACAGGGTGTTCCAAAAAAAAAAACCACCATGTGGTCATTTTTTGGCGTAATTTTTTCTTCCAAAACGACTCAGGCACGACTTTCATATTATTCAAGTAGGAATTCCTACCGAAAATAACTGAAAAAATACGATCTTATATTTCATGGTCTGGGAGGTGTTTTCAAGGGTTTTCGATGCGCACAATCAATTTCTCTCATAAAAACATCCCTAATGAGTCATTTTGGAAGAAAAAATTTTTTGAAAAATTTTCGCCAAAAACTTACAAGATGGCGGTTTTTTGGAACACCCTGTATCTAAAAATGCCAATTTTCAACGAATTCTTGAGTTTTTTCCCTTCAAAAATGGCATTTTTGATGGTAAACAAAATTTTTATTGAATGTTTTGTAAATATTTATCAGCTCAAGTTTTATTCATTTTATGAGCAAGAAAATGAGTTTTATACAATTTTTATGAAAAATATTATTCAAATTTCGATTTCTACGAGATATTCAATAAAAAGCCCAATGTTGCAATTTTTATTGAGGCTTTTTAGGAAAAAATTATTCAAAAATAAGCAAAACATTATTAACATTTAAAAAATAAATATATCGCATAAAAATTGTAAAATTCGACTTTTTGTGGAACCTACTAAAAAATTATTTACAAAGTTTTCTTGCTTATGCAAATTTTGCGTTTTGTTGCAATTTTTATTCGATTAGCCTTTTTCTTGTATATTTTGCCATGGTATAAATTTATTAATCTCGTATCATATATAACTTCATATCCTACTACTATAAACGTGTAATGTGCATATGTGGTGTGCCCATATCTCGAGAACGATATATTTAAACCGGAGCGCGATTGCAAAAGTTGTAGAGGGCGATGAAAGAAGACGATTGACACCAGAATCATTGAAATCGGAGAAATATTTTTTTCACTTGTGTTTTTTATTTCTTTCTAGAGTACAGGGTGGGCTTAAAGTTTATAATCACTTTGAAATTTTATAATTACACACATTTCGAAAACATTGAACTGGAATTATAACAAATTATTGTTGCGCTTTTTTAAACATTCAATATTTCATGAGGCTTTAACACTTGTTTGTAGCAAAAATGGTAGAATTTCATCCAGAAATTGTGCGCGAAGGTTATGAAAAATGGATATGAAGAGGTGAAACTTTGAATTTCATCACGCCGAAGCTTCGAACAGGCTGCTGCTTCCAGAATGCTCCAGACCGATGAATCCAGTGCGTTCAATTCAGGCGTGCGAGCTGGCCACCCCTCTGGCGTGATAAAATCCACCTCTCCACATCCATAACCTTCGCGCACAATTGCTGGATGAAATTCTACCATTTTTGCTACAAACAAGTGTTAAAGCCTCATGAAATATTGAATGTTTAAAAAAGCGCAACAATAATTTGTTATAATTCCAGTTCAATGTTTTCGAAATATGTGTAATTATAAAATTTCAAAGTGATCGGGAACTTTAAGCTCACCTGTAAAATCTTTTTTCTCTTTAGAGTAAAAAATTTTACTCTAGAGTAAAAAGAAAAATTCCCCTTCCCTCCGAGAAAAAATTTTTGACTTGAAATGACTTTAAAATTTTTCCATGCGTTAATCTCACTAAAGAAATTCAATTTGGAGTTCAGTCGAACCGCTTAACACTACGTTCTTTTCAGGTTTGAGTATTAAAAAAAGCGTCTCTTAAGCATTTTCAATAAAGAACCAAAGTAAAAGCACTTGTAAAGATTCTTTTCTCTTATTACAACGCTTGCACAGAAATAGATATATAGAATAAAACCAAAACTCAACAATTTTTTATTTGTATACTTTTATTTAACAAGAACTTTAAATATAAAACCATAGCCACAATTTAATGATACAGATAAACAAAAAATACCAGGAAGTCATTTTCGACGAGAATCGAAAGTCCTGTTTTTAGTCATATTTAGATTGAAATTTTTAGAAGAATAATATAGTATCAAAAAAATAGGTCAAGTAAGTGGTTCAGTATCAATTCAAACAAAAATGTATGTCGAAAATTTTTACATGCTATTGATACTAAAATTAAGCATACAAAGAAGATTCAAACAACATCACATTATATGCAATTAACTTTTTATTTGCCCTTTTTTCCTTTCGTGGCCTTTCCGTAACGTTCTCGTGCACCAGGCTTCATTTCCATACCGGCTCTTGCACGATGCAGCTCATATTCGGAGGCGGTGTTCTTTCCATGGCGATCATGTGCATTAGATTTTGCGTCCTTACCGGTTTTTGCATTCTCCAGCTCCTCTTCAGAGCCATCGTCGTCATCACTTTCTTCTTCTTCCTCCTCCTCCTCTTCGGATTCTTCTTCCTCACTGCTAGTGTCGCTTATGTCGTAGGCACGGTCTTGGGCCGCCACTTCATTGTCACTTTCATCGCTTCCGCCCATGTCCACTGAAAAATTGAAAATTTAGGGTGAAAATAATTGAATGAAAAAAAATCAAGACATACAAAATTCAACTTCGTCTCCTTGGCCTTCATCGCCTTCGTTAAGTTTGGCACTTTCTGGTAAATGGCCTTCATTCTTTAACACACGTGCTTCATCCGGAGTATACTTTAGTATAACATCGGCCTGAAAAATTGAATTTTTAGTTTGATTTTTTTCAAAATTTTTCCTGACGAAGGGGTAATTGTCCGGATTGTCACTCCCCCTCATTACGTGCCTGGGGGGACTGTCTCTCCCATTGGATATGTATGACTCTTACCTTATCGTCCTGATAATCACGCAATCCAACCAAAATAATGTCGCCGACATTAATCCAAACTTTCTTGCGCAACTTTCCACGTATGTGACACAGTCGAGCCTTTCCATCAAAACAAAATGCCGTCAATCGACCATTTCCAAGCATTTTTAACACTTGAGCATAGGCTTGATTAGAGTCATCTTTCTTTACCAGCTCACGCTTCATAACATCGTTTTCGTTCTTTCCACGACGACGATTTTTACCTCCTTTTCCTTTATTCTTCGGCATGATAGATAGTTTTTAATAGCAAAATAAAAAGATCAGAAATGAGCTAAAAATTGCATAAATTTTAAAAAGGATGACTGTGTTCTGCAACCAATTTTTCACTTTCTGCTATATATAAAATTTTCAACATGTAACTAGTTTTTACGATTAAAAGCTTTTTCCATAATTCTTTTTTATTTTATCGGGCAAGAGTTAACCTAAAAAAGTTCGCCATTTTTTTCTTTTAAAGCTTTTTTTCACTTAAGACCCCATAAAATTTTTCTAAGAGCATTTATATAGGGACCGTCAAGCTACATTGGAATGACCGTACAACGTGACGAAGTAAAAAAAGCGTGCAGAGGTCGATTTTGAGTTATGATATGGGAATTATAGTTTGACACCTGGAGATTAAAAAACAACCAGACTTTCTTCCCGGAGAGACTTTTTTCATGGGTTTTTAGCCCTATGAATCACCATACCCCCGTTTTTCACAAAAATGGTAAAATCTCATTCTGTTGAATTTTTTAATGCGATTTTTTGCTTTTTTGATTTATATAATGAGTATATTAAACTTTTCCAATCGATAATTTTGTTCTATTGACTTATATAAAAAAAGTTATTGCATTTTTTAGCAAAGGTGTCAAACTGACGGTCTTTCAAAAAATCGTTGTATCTCCGAAAGTATAAATCGTGCATTTA
>OZJO01009667.1:0-23205 GCA_900406225.1 Acrobeloides nanus
GTCCCTGCAATGCAACATTGGATTGGTTCAGAAATGAAGCTGCTCAGTCTGAAGAATAAATTCGACAAGCTGTATCCGAATGTGAAACCAACGGGCTTAAGTAATCTTGAAGTCTTCACCGAGCTCACGTCTGTTCTCGAAGAATTTGAAGTTTAGAAATTCATAAGCCCTCTATTTTTTTCTATTACTTTTTATTTTTCTTAATTTTATTGCTCTTTAATTTTTCTGCAGTTGTGTTAATTTTTTGCACGAACAAGGTACTACATTTTTTATTTTGTTGTCATGTTGAAATTTTATGTGGAAATTCTTTGTTCATGAAATTATACAGGATGATCCAGATGAATATACAATGAAATAAAATCCGATAGGAAAAAGATTTTTATGATTTTTGAATAAGCCTGCATTGAAGCGAAAACTTGAATTTTTTCCTTGTGTAATTTTCAAAAAATAACGCATCTTGTAGAGCGCATCAAAAAACGGTAGTATGTGAAAAAAAAATTCCTTTAAAAGTGGGTATTTTTAGGCAAAAAATCCTGTGCTGCGGGGGAAACTCGGCTCTAACTTTTTCAAATCAAAAACGTCTTTTTACTTGATTGGGGAAGGGGTTTTACAACCGAGGAATCGA
Source organism: Acrobeloides nanus (assembly GCA_900406225.1). Lineage (NCBI taxonomy): Eukaryota > Metazoa > Nematoda > Chromadorea > Rhabditida > Cephalobidae > Acrobeloides > Acrobeloides nanus. The sequence continues at coordinate 626 of OZJO01009667.1, forward strand.
TTGGAAATCGTTTCGAATGCTGAAAAAATTTTCCTAATCCCCCCCCCCCCCCCACCGCAGATTTTTCTGCATAAAAGCCTGCTGAAAATTTTTGTTTTAGATTTTATCGATTTCGACTAATTTGGGGGTTTTCCATATGGGGAACACGAATTCGAGCGATTTGAGCCGTCCTGGACCGAATTTGACCTAGTTTTAAGGTATAAGTCGGTATAGTGATGAGTAACTTGCAAAAAACCGCATATGAAAATCTTTTTCCTATACTAAAATATCGAATTTTATTGTATATTCATCTGGATCACCCTGTACTTCATATATTCTAGGTTACTCTATTCTAATTTTCTGTTTATATCGGACTTGGTGTTTGAACATTAGTGCGACTCAAATCTTGGGGAAATAGATGAACCTCTCATAGCTAACAACTTTTACTGAAGCGCGTCGAAACGTCGTTTTCCTCTTTTTCACACGTTTTCAACAAGCAAAAAATTTTTTGAAATTTAAAAAATTTAAACTGAAAATGCTTTTTTTAACATTTATACGAATTTTTCGTAATATTTTAAGGGGACTGTTAAGAAAATTGTTGTTTTGTATTTATACTTTTGGAAACAGCGTCATAATCTTGGTCCAGATTTGAGGGAGTTTTTCAACATTTTTTAACAAAAAACAGCTCCGCAGGCGAAAAATTTGATTGAAAAATACTTGTTTTTTAGCTGAAAATGCTCAAAAATTGCAATTTTTGTTAAAAAAATGGTCAATTTTGGTCAGTTTTTGATCGAAAAATTTTTGGACTAAAACATAAGGGGGACAAATTTTTCATTTTTTCAGGAAGGTTCCTCTATAATTACGACGCTGCCTAGAATCTCTTATTGCTTGTAGGGCGCTCTAAATTTGTATGCAATGGCTTACTAATTTTTATGTATTTTGCTTCAAACACCTTCAAGGATCAGTTCACAAAAAGTTGTATAATTTATAAATATTCGGAAAGTTCATAAAATTTAGAATATTTTAATTTTTTTACGATGTGTTCAGAATCGCTAACGGTTTTGAGATAATCGCATGCGAAGTTGCTTCGTTTGTGTATTACAACGAAAATATGAACACAATGGTCAAATCCATAAATCAATAAAAATCTGTATATTGAGACGAAAATTTAAAACTCTTGAAGATTTAGGAAAAATAAATACAGCATTTTTTATAACTCGACGAGGCGAATAAAATGACACTAAAATTATCCAATTTGAAAATTGTTTTGAGTCATTGAAACGAAAACATTTGAATTTTTTAGAAAATTCATTTTTCTTTTCAATAACCTAAAAAAATTTTCAAATTGGATAATTTTAGTGCCACTTTATTCGTCGAGTTATAAAAAATGCTGTATTTATTTTCTAAATGTTCAAGGATTTTGAATTTTTTCTTCTCAATATACAGATTTTTATTGATTCAAGGATTTGATCATTGTGATCATGTTTTCGTTGTAATACACAAGCGAAACTTTTCACACGCGACTATCTCGAAGCCATTAGTGATTTTGAACATGCCGTAAAAAAAATATTCTAAATTTCATGAACTTTCCGAATATCTACAAATTATGGCAACTTTTTTTCTAGTGAACTGTTCCTTTAAAACTTTATTATTTTATCTGGACTTTGGATTTCGCAAATACTTTAAAATTTAGCTTGTGAAATAAAGTTTACATGTTTGTTGATAATGTATATTCAGGTTTTGGTAACCAATTTTTAACCAAAATTTTTATAATACTTGTAGCGGAAATGCATTACGAAGTTATATACATTTTGTATTCACTAACATATCCAAAGAGGAATTTAGTCCATATGATATACAAACCTATTATGATGTTTTACCAAAATTGTTTATTTTTTCAACAAATATGCCAAAAATCTCTATTTTTCACCAACAAATTTCATTTTCTGAGCACTTTTGCTGCTTAAAAACAGGATTTCTCAAATTTTTCGAAAAAAACATAAGGGGGACTCATGATTTTTTAAAATTTTTAGCTGGGCTCACTCGCTTGTACAGCCCTGTAGGATTTTTTTACAAATATTTTAAAATTTACATAAAAAGCAATCATTTTTGACGTTTTGACCCTCTAAAAATTTTTCTATTTATGTCTTGATAACTTTTTGAATTTTTCATCATTTTTACGCCAAAACGAAATGCCAAACTTCAAGAAATTTTCAAAAATATATTAAATGAAAATTTTACTGTTCCATTTTCTCAACTTTTAATAGATTTCCTAGTCAACGGATGGATAAAAATATTCCACATTTAAAAGAACCCGATTTTTTGAGTAATATTCTGAAACCCATAGAACCAGAACCAAGTGGACCTAGCATATGGAATAAGCTTTATGACAATCTCGCGGCGAATCCTATATTTGCTGGAGGTGCTGGTCTCGCCGCAATTGGAGTTGGACTAACTTTTGCTAAACGCTTTGGAGTTATTGCAAATACGCAATTACGTAGATATTGTGTCAGGAGTTTAGAGCTAACGAATGAAAACCCGTGAGTTTTTACAGGGCGTTCCAAAAAATTCTCCATTTGGTCATTTTTTGGCGAAAATTTTTTCTCCAAAATTACGGTATTTTTATGCGAGAAATCGATTTCGCACATCAAATACTCTTGAAAATGCCTCCCAAGCCATAAAATATACCATTTTTGTATTTTTTTTTCCAGTTATTTTCAGTAGGAATTCCTAGGTGTTTTCAAAGGTTTTCGATACGAGCAATCGATTTCTTGCATAAAAATACCCCTGAGTCATTTTGGATAAAAAATTTTGCCAAAAAATGAACAAATGGCGGTTTTTTGGAACACCCTGTACAATTTAAAAAGCATAAATCGGACAGTATCTTTTAGTGCCTATCCTTGGGTGATGAGCCACATCAATTTGCATAGCAAATTCAAAGCGAATAGCCTGTTTTTGGATTCCCGATTGGAATTTTCTGAAAGTGGACATGCTCGAATGAACCATTTCTTTACGCCCGGAACTGGAGTCCATTATTTCAACTATCGTGGAAAATTTGTGAAGCTGGAGAGGAACCGAGAAAAATCCTTAATTCATAAAGATGGTGTCCGAAAGCCTTTCGAAACTGTTACCCTAACTACGTATGGTGAGCACGATTTATTATTTAACTTTATTTATAGTTAATTTTAAGGAATTTTTGGTCGTTCCAAACCAGCCGAGTTTTGGCACAGTTTTCTTGCGAGCGCCACCCAAGAAGGATTGTCAACGTTGAAGACCGGTTTAGTAGTATATCAAGCTATAGGGCCAGAATGGAAGAGGCTGGGAAATCCCAGAAAGAAAAGACCCTTAGAATCTGTGATATTAGAAGGAAATACGTTAGAGAATCTTTTTGATGATGTCGTCGAGTTTTTGGCTTCTGAACAATGGTAGGTTCTTGAGAGCAGTATTTTGAGCACCATGTTAGGATCAGAATTCGCATAATTCCCCCTGTGGTCTACAGAGATGCAATTTAAATACAGGGTGAGCCAAAAACCTCACTTTTGCGTTTTTGGCAAAATTTTTTTTTAATCGCATGAAAATACCCCTTATAAGTGATTTTGAAAAAATTTTGTTTAGGAATTTTTCAATTTTTGATGAAATTTTCAATTTTTGTCAAATTTTTCAATTGTCACCAAAAAACGCAAAAGTACGGTTTTTTGCTCATCCTGTAAATACCTGAAGTGTGGATTTTTACGACAATATTTTTTGTTTTAAAAAAATTCTGCCCTCAAATAGTTTATGCAATTTTCAGGTATACAGATCGAGGAATCCCCTACAGAAGAGGTTATCTTTTCTATGGACCACCAGGAACTGGAAAAAGTAGCTTTATATCTGCCCTAGCTGGAAGATTAGGCTATAGTATTTGTATGTTATCCCTGAGCGAAAGAACTCTAGATGATTTGAGGCTGAACTACTTGATAAATAATATGCCGCCAAAGGTGGGCACTTGTCAAATTAGCTCGTATAGACCTTAGGCTTAAGCCTAAGCTTACCCCTTTAGAGGATATTTTCCATAAAATTACTTCAAAAAGGTATCAGTTTTTGGAATCTTGTTGATTGCGTCTCCCCAAGGGGAAGAGCTCCAAAATTTTTTTAGCAACGAAGGTAGGAAATTGCGGTTTAAAAAACCACTGCCTATTCCTATATGAATATTAGAGTAATCCGATGCGTTAAACTGATATACTTGAGCTAAACATTTTTCAGAGCTTTTTGTTATTAGAAGATGTGGATGCGGCATTCGCTCCTAGAGACCCCGAAACTCCAACTCAACAGAAAATGTACGAAGGATTAAGCAGGTTCCATTTTAAAAGTCGTTGGTTGAAGTTAAAAACTTAATTCATAGAGTTACACTTTCTGGTTTGTTGAACGCTCTAGATGGAGTAGCCAGTTCTGAAGAGCGTCTCATATTTATGACCACAAATTATAAGGATCGTCTAGATAGTGCACTTATAAGACCGGGCAGAGTAGATGTTCAACATTACTTTGGCTATTGTACTCCGGAAATGATTCAATTGGTAATTGATTACAGGATGTATAAAAAACCAGAATTTGGGCGATTTTTTTCACGTTTTTTCGACTCGAAAACTTTTTCAACAGTCCTAAAAATGACCCATATAAGGGTAATTTTATGCGAAAAACCGATTGCGCGCATTCCCGAAGCTTGAAAATGCTTCCCATATCTTGATTCAGGAAAATAAGAGTGTGTATATGAAAGCGAAAAATACAAATTTACACATTTATTTTCCTGAATCAAGATCTGGGAAGCAGTTTCAAGCTTCGGGAATGCGCGCAATCGATTTTCGGCATAAAATTATCTCTATATAGGTCATTTTAGGATTTTTGAAAAACGAATTTTCGGGTCGAAAAAACATGAAAAAATCGCGCAAATTCCGGTTTTTTTATCACTCTTATTTTATAATAGATTCATTCAGGGATTGTAGATCCTACTTTCGTTTTAACTTCTAGTTGGTTATTTTCGTTTTTACGAAATTTCGATTGAAAAAATTGTCAAAAATTGAAAAAATCATCAAAAATTCATATGCCACTAATCAAATTTTCTTAAATCATATTTTTTCAGCTATTCATGCGCTTCTATTACCCGAAGAAAGTCGAAGACATTGACCCAAAACAAGCTTTGGCCATAAAACAAAAAGAGCTCTTAGAACTAGCTAAAAATTTCTCAAATGCTGTTCTTTCTTTGAAGAAAAACATATCGCCTGCTCAAATTCAAAAGCATCTGATTAACTATAAGGACGACACTCAAGCAGCTATAGAAAGTGTAGAGGAAATTAAATAGTACATTGAAAATTCTTTGTCATAGGAATATTAGGTTGTTATTGTTGTTTATTATTGTTTTTGATTTTTAAAAATAAATTTGGGTATTTTTTGCACATAAAAAACACTTTTGGGGCTGTCCTTAAATTACGTTTGCCAAGAGGGAGAGAGGGGGGGGGTCTCTGAAAATCTAACGCTCCATTAAAATTTTAAGATTTTTCTAAGGAAAAAAATTAACGGAGGGGGGGGGGGTCCGAAATCCAACTTTTTGCAAACGTAATTTAAGGACAGCCCCTTTTTGCACCCAAATCTCATTTTTGATCGGATTCAATTTTTTGCATTAGAAAAACATTTTTTATGATCTAAAATTCATGTTGAATATTCGAGAATGCGTTTTATTGAATCCTACAAATTCGTTTTTAGAATATCGAAATTGCTGAAAAACTCTAAAAACGAATTTGTAGGACTCCATAAGACACATTTTCGAGTATTCAACATGCAAGTTTAGATCATAAAAACTGTTTTTCTAATGCAAAAATTGAATCTGATCAAAAAATAAGATTTTAGGTGCAAAAAAATCACCCAATAAATTTCCATTGATGTTTATAGGTTTCTGAAGTTGTTCATAGGGGATTAGGACAACTGCCAACGGTCGATTTCTCCACTTTCCTGTGTCAGAATCACAAAAGTGCGTTTTTTGACTCATTCTTTTTCCACAAATTACTGGCGAACGAGATTCATATAGAAATATCTCTCCCTATTTTATGTCATTTTTTACTACACATACAAATCCTAGAGGAATTATTTGCTCAAAAAACAGAAGTGAATTTTTTCTTGTCCGTACTGCCAAACTATCTCAAACTTCCATTAGATATTGTGAATCTCCCTGTTTCATTCTTCATCAATGCTGTGAACAAACTTGGGAGCTCGTCTACATGGGGGGGGGGGCTTTTATTGAAAAGTTTCATACGAAAAAATATTTATACGAAAAGTGTTTATACAAAAAATAACTACGAAAAGTCCATGATAACCACAATTGTACGAAAAATTATACTGCCTGCCTGCTCAGTCACTATTGTAAATCCTCGTTATTTTTTACTATTGATCTACTATACACTTGATAGACCTTACTGTATGTTATTGATATTACTTTACTCATCACGACCCACTGATGTTGTGCAATAAACTTAAACTTTTATATAAAAAACAAGTAACAAAACAAGAGAACAGCTTGATCGTTTATGCGTTTCCACTCTGTTTCTTTATAGATTTGGCCACGGTACCTTCACGGAATCCATTGCTAAAAATAATATATTAGAAACTGTTAATGAAATTAGGTTATTTTTCGTTACTAAAACTGAATGGAATTATTTATTTATCCTTAGGGTGAATGGCAGTTGCGTAGCTAAGGGAGGGGGGAACGAGATAGTTCTTCTTTCCAGGAATGGAGCGGTTCCCCAATCGTGAAAAAATTTAAAAATTTTCGTAATGGCCTCCCCCTTTTTGCCCAAATTTTTCAAAAATCATAATGGTCTCCCATGATTTTTTACAAAGGTCCAAAGATTTCCATTTTTTTTACAAAAATTGTAATTTTCTGAGCATTTTCAGCTTAAAAACATTTCTCAACAAGTTTTCGCCTGTGGCGCTAGTTTTTTTCTTTAACTAATGTTTTTCACCAAAATTGTCCAATTTTTCCATTTTTCAACAAAAAAATTCCCAATTTGACATTCTTTTAAATCAAAGATTAGTCATTTTCAGAATATAAGCATTTTTCAAAAAATTTTCGCCTGAGGCGCTGGCTTTTGCGTGAACTCAAAGATTTCAACAAAATTTTTGTTAAAAATCGGAAATTTCTGACCATTTTTTGGTTAAAAATAGGTGTTTTTCAGCAAAATAATTTTCTCTCCTGTCGGCGCATAAATTAAGATGATTTTTGAAATTTTTTAAAAATCCGAAAAAATTGTCTTAGTTCCCCTCCCATGTTTTTTCCAAAATTTTCGAGAAAAACATAAGGGGGACCAAGGTAAAAAATTGTTTGAAAAGGTTCCCCTCCCATCCTTGGATGGCTGGCTACGCCACTGGCTAGCATATAACGTATTTCCTCTAAAATAAGATCCCCTCAGAGGATTTATAACGCCAAAAATCCAAAATAACATTCTCCTTGGAGAGCGTTGAAAAAAATAAGACCCGGGCCTATTTTTAAGGGCTCAAAATGAAAAAATCAGATTTTCGATCCAATAACATTAGAAATACACTAGATCAGGGGTAAGAATGAAAAAATTTGGATAAAAAAACCAGATTTTCGATTCAAAAATCAAGCATAGGATATTTCTGCTGGCCAAAATTTGAAAATTTTTTAATAAATCAGACTCATTCTGAGCCCTGGTTTTAAGGTAACTAAAAAAAAAGATATAAATTCGATTTTTATTTCATTTTAGTTTTTCTTTTTGATTTTTCGGCAACGTATGGTGCAGGCCGGGCGAGTTTATGAGAGCGATAACGGAGTATAATTTTTTTGTAAAGGGAAAGTGGATACGTTGCCGAAAAATCAAAAAGAAAATTTTAAAAAATCGAATTTACGCTGTTTTTAGTGTGTTTTATGCCGTAAAACTCCTTAAAAATAGGCCATTTTGGACCTCCTCAAAATGACCCAAAAAAGTCGACCCAAATTTTTTGTTGTTGCTTTTTTTATCATTACTCATCAAGACAAGTTGATTAGAGTCAGTTTTGGAAAAATTCCGAACATTACTGTATTCTGCAATTTTTCGGCCTGATAAAACTAGACATACCGGAATTTCCGTTGAACAAGTTTCAAATGTCTCATTCGGCCAGTTCCAGTAGTGCGACGACGAATCGACTTGATCGACCATTGATAAGTACGCTTCTTAGCTGCTGGATATCCACACATTGCACAAGTATGCTTTTGAATATGATACGAGGAGCGACCACAGCGCCGACATAGAGTATGTGTTTTATTGTGGCGTTTACCAAATGAAGTTGTACCTTTCGTCATTTTTTAAAGTTTAACCTGAAAATGGGTTTGATAAAAAACACAAGTATTTTTAGTTTTAAAAAAAGAAAAAGGCAAATTATTAATATAGCTTGCACGATTAAAAACGGTTTAACTAAAACTTTGACAAGTTTTTATTCTGCTACAATAAGAGCCTCCACTAATTGCGTCTCGAAATTTTGGAAGCACTAATAACAAGTTGATGAGCACTAATTGCAATTAGTGCTCGACGCTTTTTTAAATTGCGAATATCTTTTCAGGATAAACGAATTTTCGAATGTTGTCTTTTACATTTTTATGCATCTTGTTGTGGGCTATAAATTTGCTGAAGACCACATTCGATAATTCGTTGACCCTGAAGAATAAAACCGTCTTGCCATCTATGCAATTAGTGCTGGTTTCGAAATCGTCGAGGCCCTAAAATGCTTTCAAACAAATCAAATATAGATAACTACAGAGGGGTGCAAAAGTCCTCGCGTAAGGGGTGGTATATCCTCACCATGAAATACTGATTGTTATAGCGCTATAACATCAATATTTCTTGACGAGGACTTTTGCTCATGGGCCGAGCCGAAGCCGCAATTTTTTACGGCCCAAAAAATAGACCGGGCCGGGGTCGGTTTTTTGCGGTTCGGGCCAGATGAGCCATAAAAAATCGCGGCCCTTTAGCACCCCTGCTTGCTACTAAAATTTTTCAACAACATTCAACAAAAAATTCCGATTTAATACAAATGTACTGCTTTTGGCTCAATTTCTATCCTACTATAGAAAGATTCGTTTCAATAGCTAATGTTTTTAAAACTGCGAGAAGAAACACATTTTGCCAAGCAGAAACAAAAAATGTTAGGAAATAGAATATATAGAGAATTTCTATTAAAAATAATTTTTTGATTGCTATTCAAGCATGGCGCTTGTTTTTCCATCATTTACTGGTTTGATTGTCCGGCGAACCCGACACACTTCAATTTTTAATGAAGTGTGCGGAGCCATATAGTCCTTTTTTTCGTCAGGCTGCGGTCAAGCATGTCAAAAAATGTTGTCAAAAAAATTTTCAAGTAATTTGTTTGATTTTGACCGCAACCTCAAGATGTTTTTCTTCTATAAAATTTTTCCGATTGAATCAAGAATTAAAAGAAGAATTGCTTATTGAAAAGAAAAAAATTTAAATTCTTTGAAAGAATTTTTTAATTTCTGAATACGAACTAGGGCTGCGCGTTGGCCTGCGGACGGAATTGCGGGGCGGGGTTTTTAAAATCTTGCGGGCGGGATCCCGCGGGGGTTTTTTGCGGGGTTAAAAAGGTTAAAGGGGGGGGGGGGGACTTTTACCACTTATNTTTTTAGGGGTCAAAAAATTGAAAAAATGCGTCAAAATTAGGGGTTGTAAGTTTTAACCCCAAAAAAATTATTTTTGGGGGTTGTTGACCCCCGAAAAATTTTTTCAGAATTTTTCGATGCGCACAATCGATTCCTCGCACAAAATTACCCCTAAAAATGATTTTGTTGGGGTTAAAACTTGTAACCCCTAATTTTGACGCATTTTTTTCAATTTTTTGACCCCTAAAAAATTTTTTCAGAATTTTTCGATGCGCGCAATCGATTTCTAGCATAAAATTACCCCCAATAGGGTCATTTTTACAACAAAAAAATTTTCACCGAGAATAAGTGGTAAAAGTCACCCCCTTTAAATTTGGTTGATAAAAAATTGGTTAAGACAATATATATGAATTTATAATGTATAAAATCGTTAGTTTTTTCCATGCGTCGATAGGTGATAAAAATTTTGTAGAATAAACAAGAGTTTTTAAGCAAAAAATGGGAACTTATGCACTTCGCCCCCCCCCCAATCGAAGTGCACAAGTTCCAAAAAATGACCCGAAAATTGAAAATTTTGGTTAAAAATGGTCGATTTTGCTCAAATTTTCGATAAAAAAAAGACATTGCGGGGTTATTCAATTTGCGGGGCGGGGTTGCGGGATTTTCATGTGTGTGCGGGGTTTTTTTTCTTAAAAAATGGTGCGGGCGGGGTGGATCCCGCCCCGCGCGCAGCCCTAATACGAACTACAAACTATATCAGAATTTTTAAATTTCTTTCAAAGAATTTAAATTTTTTCGTTTCAATAAACAATTCTTCTTTTAATTCCTGATTCAATAGGAAAAATTTGATAGAAAAAAAATCTTTGACGAAAAAAGGACTATACATTTTGAAATCAACAACACTTTTCCAAGCAAACATTGCCTGATTGCAATAAAGTTTGAGTATTGACACGAAAATTTAAAATAACGAATTTCTTGACAAACGCGAATTCGATATCTTTCAAAAAATAACCTATATAGTGCATAAATAGAAATTGAGGGGGGGGGGCTAAACGGAACCGATTTGTTCCTTTTAGCCCCCCCCCAAAATTGGGGGGGGGGGCTAAAGTGCATAAGTTCCGGTAATTTTGGAAAAAAATTTGAAAATTTTTCACCAAAAAACTCAAAAGTACGATTTTTTTTATTTATTCAACCTGTAGTAAAACATTCCCAGTTTCCGAACTTTTGTCAAAAGTCCTTTCTCTCCTGAGAATTTATCATTTTTGTATTTAAAAAAAAACAAATATTTTAGCTTATCTCTCTATGTCAGAAATATTTGAGTTAAGGAAATCGCGTGTTGTTGAAGTTTTCTACACAGGCGGCGATGTGTTATTGGACTCTAAAAGTGAAACATTATTTACAGCTTGTTCGAATTTTGTCAAAGTATTGAATGTCCAAAACGGAGACTTAAAGTAAGAGTTTTGGAGATATTCAAGTCTGGGGCCCCAATGACGTGAAAAAAATTGAATTTTTGTGTGTGGAAAATGACCCCATTAGCGTAATTTTTAACGAGGAATCTAAAAACGAACTTCCGAATTGTAAAAACACTTCCTTGATACTATTTCGAGCAAAGTTCATATAACTTGAAAATGATATAACATGCGAGTCTTGTTCGTTTTCTGATAACATAAGAGAAACGATCTATGTTTCCACTTGTTTTTACGCTTCTGGATTGTGTTTTTTGGATTTCTTGTTAAAAATTACGCTAAAGGGGTCTTTTCAGGAAACAAATTTTCAAATTTTTTTACGTCATTGGGGCCTCCAGACGTGAATAGCCCCAGAGTTTTTGTCACTATTTTTCACATTTCTCACTTTAAGGTATACTATTGGTGAAGCAGAAGATGAAAGCCGCGCTACAAGTTTTGCCATATCTCATGATGACTCTCAATTTGTTGTTACATATGCAAATGATCTTATAAAGAAATACTCACTAGCCAACAATGAAGCAACCTTGGATAGACAATTTCGCGGGACCCATAATGCACCTGTTTTGATAACAAGATTTTCTCCAGATTCTTCAAGATTGGCTACCGGGAGTGCTGACTTTAGCGTAAAAATGTGGGATCTCAAAAAGCAGTTTTGTACACATAATTTGAAAGGGAAGTCAGTGGTTTCTGCTATGTGTTTTATTGGAAATGACAGGCTATTGGTTGGGTATACTGAAGGTGACGTAAAGCTGTTTGATTTGGAAAACAAGGGAATTCAGCCAACCGAGTGGAAGATTCATACTAGGTTAGTAAATGTAAATGATATTGTAAAAAAGTACAACTCTTTTGCTGATTTTTGAGCTCAAAAATCGATTTTTCACTGATTTTTTAGCTGTGAAAAGGCTCAAAAATTAGCGAATTATTGATTTTTGATCTCAAAAATCGATAATTCCCTGACTTTTGAGCTCATTGGGTGAGCCAAAAAATCGCATTTTTGCGTTTTAATGGAAAAAATTTTTCAAAAACCGCATGAAAATACCCCTTATAGGTGACGTTTGAAAATTTTTTACTAAAAAACGCAAAAGTACGGTTTTTTTTGGCTCACTCTGTATATCTTTGTCGTCTTTTAGCCATATCTCTACAATTCTCCCTCTGACACTACCAGGAAACGCACCAGGCGCTGTTATTGTGAGCCGAGATCGAACTTATTCCATTCTAAATGTTGAAACTAAAGAAAAACTCAAACTTATTCCTATTTTTGAGCCAGTTGAAGATGCCGTTTTCTTGAGAAATCCGCAAAATCTACTAACTGTTGGTGAAGAAGGTGTTTTGAAAGTGTGGGATATTTGGTCTGGGCGTATGTTGAAGAAAAAAGCTATTATAGGGTATTGCATTTTTTTGCTTATACCATGTTTGAAAATGACGATGCTGTTTGGTCATTTTTTCTTACACCTTGCTTGGAAATTAATATAAGGTTTTGGTCATTTTAGTTTGTGTGTGTATGTATTTACACACAGAAATTTGAATAAGAATCACATGTCATGTGATTCTTGTAAAAAACGTCGCCCTACGTCATATAAATAACCATTTTTTGATTCGGGGGAAAGTTTTTCAGACCTCGGGCATATGAAATTCAGATTTTCCGCATAAAATTACCCCTAGAAGGGTCAATTCCAGATGATGAAAAAAAATTTTTTGAAAAATTTCACGTTCAGTGGGACACCTAATAGATACTAGTTCCGTATATTTTTCTTTAAGATTTGGTGATTTTTAGAAAACGAATTGATACAGTGCTATATAGAGAGGCAACGGGACAAATTTTATGTGTGACTTGTGATCAAAACTTGTTATTCGTGGACGAAAATACATTGACGATGACCAAACAGTTGTCCGGATTTAATGATGAAATTTTTGCGAGTACATTTTTGTCCGAGAAAAGTAATTGTTTGGTGGTGGCAACGAATAGCCCAGAGATCAGGATTTATGATATGAATTCTTGGTCATGTCATTTGTTACAAGGTGAGAAATTTTCTCTTATTTTAAAAACTTACTATTTGAACAGAGGTACTAGCTCAAAAATAGATAATTCGTTGATTTTGAGCTTAAAAATCGATTGTTCACTGCTTTTTGAGCTCAACAATCGATAATTCACTTTTTTTTGAGCTCAAAAATTGATAATTCGAAGTTTTGATTCAAGTGACACATAAAATTTTTTCTAGAAATATGAGCTTTTTTTATCTTTTTAAAAATTGAAAATTTCTCTTTTTAGGCCACGAAGAAAGCGTCCTTTCAGTTGACTCACCTCCATGGGACGAATTTCTTTTTGCAAGTAGCTCCAAAGACAACTCCATAATTGTTTGGCGCCTTAGAGATCCATCTATGAAGCTAGAAGAGGAAGAAAAAGACGCCGAATTTGAAGCACCCATCAAAGTCGCTAAAGTTGCTGTGGCTACAGGGCACACCAATTCTGTAGCTGCGGTACAATTTTCCAAGCACAAAGATAAGCCATTTATTCTATCTGTTTCGGATGATGGAACCTTGAAATTGTGGCCGATTCAGAAGATTTTGACTCATTTTGGAGGAGAAAGGTTGGTATTAGGTGAAATAGCAAGCCAATTAAACTGTTTAGTCTCAAACTTTCTGCCTCATTTACGATCGTTGCTCATCATAAGCTAATCAACTGTGTTGAAGTTAGCCCAAATGATAAGATTTGCATAACCGGTTCCATGGATAAAACTGCCAAGCTATGGCACATTGACAAAGATACCATGAATTTGGGTATTGCTGGGACTTTAAGTGGACATAAGAAAGGTGTATGGCTAGCCAAATTTGCACCCAATTCTCAGGTCAGTGTTAAATTTTTTTAGCTATATTGTGATAATTATGTTTGATCTTTTGTGCGATTTTTAGAATGTGGCGACATGTAGTGGTGACTCGACGATCAAAATTTTCTCGCTTTTGGACAAGACTTGTTTAATGACGTTATCCGGGCATGATTTTGCTATTTTAGCGGTATTTTTAATATATTTTTTATTGTATAATAAAATGAAATGGGCGATTTTTTCATGTGTTTTTGACCCGAAAATTTTTTCAAAAATGACTATTGGCTAATTTATACTAGGAATCGATTGCGTTCATTCCCGAAGCTTGAAAACACTTCCTTGATTCAGGAAATTAGTGCATGTATTGAAGCGAAAATCGAACATGTACTAATTTTCTGAATCATGGAAGCGCGCTTTTCCGAAACTTTTTCAAGCTTCAGAAAAACGCGTAATCGATTCCTCGCATAAAATTACCCCTACAATGATGATTTTGAGGCAGGAAATTGAAAATGTTGCGATTTTTGCTTTAATACAAAACATTTATTTCCCTGAATCAGGGACAGGGAAGCGTTTTCTTATACGCCCTGTAATTTTAGCTACACTTTGTACGCAACGGAAATAAACTGCTTTCGGCGGATAGTGGAGGCCTGATGAAAGTGTGGAATCTGGAAACAGGTGTCTGTGACCAAACCATAGAAGCTCATGAAGATAAAGTCTGGCATATAGAACTCATCGAAAGAGCTAGGAAAGACGACGAATATGTGACTGTTGGCGCAGATGGAAAAATAATTGTGTGGAAAGACGTTTCGGAGGAAGTTCAGCTAGAAGAAGCGAGGAAACGCGCGGAAAGAGCGGCCAACCAGCAAACTTTGGCAAATTTTATGGATCAGGAGAAATATGAAGAGGCTCTTATGTTTGCGTTAGATTTGGCACAGCCTTTTCAGTAGGTTTTTTAGAGAGTCGCTAAAAAAGTTACATTGAAAAGAGAATTTTTAAACAACCAAAATTTTCAGCTGTCTTACTGTAATCAACCACTTGACTCATCGAGGAGAAACAGAAAAACTCGGAAAAGTTCTCAAATCTCTAAGTTCTTCGCAGTTATCAATGCTTATGGATTTCACAGCTCAGTGGAATACGAACACCAGGACTTATAATGTGAGCTTTGTTCATTCCCGAGTAGGATGGGTGAAACTATTATAGGAACCGGGGACAGTGCAAAAAGGAGCTGCCCCGACGGGGATCGAACCCACCACCTCTGGTGGCAAAAACCCAGAGCTTTGCCATTGCGCTACAGAGGACATATTTTTTAATTGTCTTCAATTTTGTTATGATTTATCGAATTTTAATTGTCCCCAGTCACCTCACTTTTTTGCAAGTTTTCTCCATGAAAATGAGGTCTACGCCCTATGATGTAAAAATAAAAAATGGTCAGTGAACGCAGTTCTACATGATAGGCTTATTTCCAGAAAATCGATTTTTCTGTTGCACTGATCCTTTAAATATGTCACTTTAAACAAATTTTAGAAGTTTTTTTTTCAATTTTTGACCCTGGGATGACCCCTGATCCACAATAGCTCCGAGGGTCCCAAAAATCGCAAAAACAGCCAATTTTTTTGGTTTACCCTGTAATAAATACACATAATGTTGAAAAACCCAACAACCCCTAATTTTTAGGCCAGCCAACAAGTGATTCATTACATGTTGAAAACTTATCATCCAGATGATTTGCTAAAACTGCCTGGTATAAATAGGATTTTGCAAGCTCTCATACCGTATACGAATAGGTAGGCGGCTATTTTTAAAGTTTTTGTGTTACTTGAATGCTCTAAAAAATCTCACTTATAGGCATTATGAAAGACTATCCAAGTTGAAAAGTGACGCCGCTTATTTGAACTATGTTTATTCAAGAATGAGACTTGATTAATTTTATTACCATAATTGTTATTGTAGTGATTTTGTTGAGTTTGAAATTTTTTGTTTAAAAATAAATGATTTATATATGTTTTATTTTTTATAATTGTTTTGATCAATGCTTTTCTTTTTTTGTTGCTTTTTTTCTTTTTTTTCTCTGCTTCAAAAAGTGTTGACTGATAACCATATTCTATTATAGTCTGTTTCAAAAAGAGATTATCGAAAACTGCCCGACCCCAGTTTCAAGCGATCCCGTCCAATCTGGCAAGTTAAGCAAAATTGGGCACTTTGGGTTTGATTACCGGACCTAATTTTAGCGACTCAAAAAGTTGTTAAAGCAAACCCCCCCCCCTCCTTAAAACTACATGAAAAAAACTGTCCTATCATTATTCTTCGATTTCGACCTCTGTGGAACCCTGTATTATAAGGCTCGGATTCGATTCTCTCCAGAGACGAAATGTTTTTGCACTTTTTAAATTTTTTTGACAATTTTCAACTCATTTAGGTTTACTGAAAAAATTTCAAAATCGAGTTCCTGGCATGCGAAAACCTAAATGGATAGAAAAAGTATCAAAAAATAAAAAGTGCAAAAACATTTCGCTACTGACAGGGATCGAACTTGAGCCTTATAATTCAGGGTTCCACAGAGGTCAAAATCGAAAAATAATGATAAGACATTTTTTTCATATAATTTTAAGGGGCTTTGCTTTAACAACTTTTTTGAATCGCTAAAATTAGGTCTGGGAATCGAACCCGACGGGCCCAACATTGCTTAACTTGCCAGATCGGATGGGATCGCTCGAAATTGAGGTCGGGAAGTTTCTATAATATCTCTCGCTGAAACAGATTATATGTTACTGAATTTTAGTGAACTTCAGATCCAAAAATGCCAAAGAAAAGTAAGACTATTAATGTCCCAATTGAAGCCGTTGATGAAGATATTCCTGAATTAGTGGATATTGAGTCGGGTTTAGACGGCTTAGAACTTCCACCGCTTATTGACGATGTTGATGAAGAAGGGGAGACAACGGGTGTTTTGGATGAAGATGATGATGTTCAAATGAAAGAATTGAAGCCTATTAAAGAGGTCAGATTTTTTTTAATTGCACGTCAGCTGACCCATCTCAAAGTTGAAAAAATTTATAGAAAAGCAAATTTTATTACAAGGAGAGCTAAAAAACGGTACTTTTGCGTTTTTTGGTGAAAAAATCACCTATAGCTTTGCGCAGTGGCGATAACGTGACCAATGAGGCTAGCCGAGGTGCGTTTATTGCTGGTTGAAACTATAAGGGGTATTTTCATGCGATTTTTGAGAAAAAAATTTTGAAAATTTTTCACCAAAAAAACCGCTAAAGTACGGTTTTGTTTTTGCTCGCCCTGTAATCAGTTTTTATAGCACACATTTGAATAGCTCCTCATCCTAAATTTATACTAAGGCTGCTTTTAAGCATGTCAAAAATGTCTAACTTTGCTTGATTTTTAAAAATAAAATCGTGTTTATTGAAACGATTGGTCATGGAGCATAAAATTTTATTGGTCGAGAAGCAAA
Organism: Acrobeloides nanus; assembly: GCA_900406225.1. Lineage (NCBI taxonomy): Eukaryota > Metazoa > Nematoda > Chromadorea > Rhabditida > Cephalobidae > Acrobeloides > Acrobeloides nanus. The sequence continues at coordinate 17,990 of OZJO01009667.1, forward strand.
ATTGTGTTTATTGAAACGAATCAGGCAAATTTTATAATTTGCCTGATTCGTTTCAATAAACACAATTTTGTTGAAAATCAGGCAAAGTTAGACTTTTTTTACATGCTTGAACGCCGCAGCCTAAGCTCCTTTTTAGGTTAAACGAAAGCGCCGACGCGAAGACAGAATGGACGTCGATGAAACAGAAACTAAAAAAGAAAAGCCAACGATAGAAATGCGCAAAGTCCCAGTACCCCCACATCGCTATGGCCAACTCAAAGAGAATTGGGTGAAGATCATCACTCCTATAGTCAAACAACTAGGTCTTCAAGTGAGGTACGCCTTTAGTCCATTGACAATTTTACTAAAATGTAACAACAAATTTAAGGTTTAATCTGAAAAGCCGTAATGTCGAAATTCGTTGTCCCGAAAATTACGATAACAAAACGAACTTGCAAAAGGCGACGGAATTTGTGAAGGCTTTCATTTTGGGATTTACTGTGGATGATGCATTGGCGTTGATTCGATTGGATCACTTGTTTTTGGAGACATTTGAAATTAATGATGGTATGCACGGCACACAAAAGTTTAGCTAAAAGTGACAAATAGGGAGCTACTACATAATAGTAGGGGGGCACTCACGTGAAAAAATTTTATGGAAATGACCCCTCTAGGGGTAAAAACAGAATCCGAATTTGATAAATGTCAAATTCGGATTCTCCGCATATTTTTACTCCAAGAGGGGGTCGTTTTTAGGCAAAAATCGCATCAAATATGCGAATTTCGTGTACGCTCTAACATTTTTTAAGAATAGATTTTCGTTTCAATAGTTAGACTAAATTGTAAATCAGGCAAATAATTAAGATTTAATCAGCTTTTCAAATTTTTAATTTAATAAAAAATTATGAAAAAAATTTGGTTAAGCTCTTGTTTGCCTGATTTACAATTTAGTCTAATTATTGAGACGAAAATCTGTTCTTCAAAATTGTTAGATCGTGCACCGTCCCTTTAAAGCAACCATTTTTTAAAATTAATTTTTATTATTTTAGTAAAGCCACTCAAAGGTGATCATTTAAGCCGTGCAATTGGACGTATTGCTGGAAAAGAAGGCCGTACCAAGTTCACCATTGAAAATGTGACGAAGACTCGAATTGTGTTGGCGGACAGCAAAATCCACTTATTAGGATCATATCAAAGTATACAAGTGGCGAGAAACGCTATTTGCAGTTTGATTTTGGGTAGGCTCAAGAATTCTTTAAGCCTAAATCTATTATATTTTAGGATCACCACCGAATAAAGTATATGGTAATCTAAGAACGCTCTCAAGTCGCTTGGCTGAACGTCTTTGAAGAAATTAATGGTATTCAAATTTCTGGGTTGACATAATTGTATTCGTTTATTGTTGTTGTTATTTGTTTTCAAATTTATAAATTTTATACTAATTACCTAAGGCGAACTGAAAAATTTTGTAACTTTTTACATCAAAAATTTAATTTTTGTTATGGGTAAATTAAAAAATTGTGCGTGATTTTTGATAATTTTGCCCATTTTTTTGTTCCCCACAGGGGGCATTCTATATAAAGGTGCTCGTGCACGTATAGAATGCCCCCTGTGGGGCACAAATATCATTTTTTTATCTGCACCAGTTCAAGCGACTGATACAAAGCCCAGAATTCTATGCGGCCCTCTCAATAAGGAATGTGATCAGAAAAATGGAATCCAATCTGTGATACTTGTATAGGATAGGACTACCTTGTTATATTTTATTTATTGAGCTATATCTATGTGTTATCTCTACATTAAATTAAGATCATCTGTTGAAACTTCTGCTTGAAGAGTTTGAGTAGCTGAATCGACACTTGGTACACTCTCCTTGAAATCTTCAGTATTTTCGTGTAAGTTATGTGTTGGTTCTTGAGCAATATGTTGACCATCAACTAATCCATAATAAGCTAAATATTTTTGAACTTTCATATTACGATCATCATTTGATTCAATTCGAAAATATTTATAAAACTCGGTTTCGATTAATTTGTCATATTTAGGCCTATCGTCTACTCTTTTTAAACATAGGCTTACGAATTTCCGTGTTTTTTCGGAAAATATATCACCCGGAAAAATTTTTTTAACAAGATCTTCGGTATCCAATTGTAAGATAAGATTTTGAAGTAGTATAATATTATGTGGTACATTCCCTTTTTTATCTCTATATGGAATCCGTCCACTAGTTATTTCAATAAGTGTGATACCAAGACTCCAAATATCGGCACGAACATCATACTTAGACTTTTCAGACTCGAAGCGTTCTGGTGGCCAATAACAAATAGTTCCTTAAAATTATAAATTTTTTAAAGGGAGTAAGAATTAGGGACTAATCTCTGAAAATTTTTTTTGCCAAAACAGCCTATATAGGGATAAAATCATGCGAAAAATCGATTGCACGCATTCCCGAAGTGTGAAAACGCTTCCCTGACCCTGATTCAGGGAAGGTGGTGGGTGTATACATCCACTACTTTCCCTGAAACAGGATCAGAGAAGCGTTTTCACACTTCGGGAATGCGCGCAATCGATTCCCCACTTAGAAAAACACCCTAAACAGCCGATTTTACGGCGAAAAATCGAATTTTAGTCCATTTTTTTTCAATACACCCACCACCATCCCTGAATCAGGGAAGCGTTTTCACACTTCGGAAATGCGCGCAATCGATTTTTCGCATGATTTTACCCCTATATAGGCTGTTTTGGCAAAAAAATTTTTCAGAGATTAGTCCCTAGTTCTTACCCCCCCTTAAGAATCAATTTAGTAACGCGTTATTTTTCAATAAAATTACCTGCAAATGTACTTGCCAAGGAATCATGTAAAATTCGAGTTTCACCAAAATCAGCTAATTTAATTTCACCCTTTTTATTCAAAAGAACATTCTCTGGCTTGATATCACGGTGTATAACATTTTCTCTTTTACAAGCAACTAGAGCATCTATTAGGGATATTACTATATACCCTAATAACTCTTCGGGAAATACAGGATGATCGGTTTCGTGTATCTTGAGATAAAGTTCTCTAAGCGAAAAATCCATTTGCTCCATACAAATCAATGCTTGTCCCTGATGCAAACAAACGCCGTAGCAAGTCACTATGTTTGGGTCATTAGATAATCTTTTAAAATTCGAAATTTCTCTAACTAATTCTATAAGTCGCCGTTCACTAGTTTCGTCATTGTTACGATTATGGGGGATATGTATAAGTTTAATAGCCATTATTTTCTTAGCCGGTTTATAGATGAAAGATTTAACCGTACATTTCCCAGTTCCAAGAACTTCGTTTTCATCGAATTCCTCTTTATATTTTTCTTGTTGAAATACATAAACTTGATTAGGGTTTTCCGGGAACACTAACTTATTCAAATCTTGTAGGTCTTGATGGTGTGCTATTCGATCCATTGGCTCAGAGGGGTCAGGCGTGTTCAAATTAGGTTTCCTAAAATAGCTTACGCGATTTAATCCTGAAATAAAAATTTTAAATATAAGCAAAAAATTTAAAGAAAAACTAAAGATCATTAGTCAGAAAGTCATTCGATCAATATTGAATACACTCTTTTTTATCAATATTTTATACCATCTTTAAAGCAAACAAAATTATAGCAATAATGTTGATTCACCAAAATCACGCTTATTTTAGTGGAAAATTTTGGCACTATAACTTTCGTCACGTAACTTTTACCACGTCACTTTCGTGTCAATATACATATTTTTAACCCGGCCAATAATTCACGGAACAATGACAACCATCATTCTTTTTTAGCTGGTCGCAAAGATAAGAACCATAGACAGGTGTGGTGCACGGCATGACAAAATGGGTTTTAAGTGGGAGAATCCTCGAATTGTTTCCAATAACTTTCGCCACGAATTTCGCCACACTAACTTTCGCCACGATAACTTTCGCCACTTTCGTGTCAATAAACATATTAATTTAGACTTATTGAGAAAGTTGTTGTGGCGAAAGTTACTTGGCGAAAGTTGTTGTGGCGAAAGTTATAGTGCCGAAAATTTGGCACTATAACTTTCGTCACGAATCTCGCCATGTAACTTTCGCCACGTAACTTTTGTGTCAATAAACATATTTTTGATCCGGCCAATAATTCACTGAACAATGGCAACCATCATTCTTTTTGAGCTGGTCGCAAAGATAAGGGGTCGTTCACATATCATGTGATCTAAAGCTACCCACCCTACCACATTTGATAGGGTGGTGGAAGGGATCGAGGCATTTTTCCGATGTGCGCAATCGATTCCCCGCATCGAAAAACGGTCATGTACCAATTTTTGAAGAATAGAATTTTTTTATCGAGTTCCGGCTATATAGTGTACCCCTCTTTAGATATTGAGTTGATCAATAAGTATTTCGGCTCAAAAAAATGCTCTAATTCCGTGTCAATATACAGACTTTTTCAAAAAATGGGGGTTTTTCAATGTTGCAAATTAATTTTAAAACGTTGATATTTGGTTATAGAAGTCGATTTTTGACGAAATTTTCGACTATATTTGGGTTTTTTTAGTCAAGGAATCGATTGCGCGCATTTTCAAGGCATGAAAAAATTTCTTTAACCCTGATTCAGGAAATACAAATTTTTGAGCCATTTTAGGGGTATAAAAAACCCGGATTTTTTCAAAAAAGTCTGGATATTGACACGAAAACATGAGTTTCGCTCAAAAAGACCGATTGGATCGTATTCAGCATATATCCTTATCCACTACTGAAAAAAAATTTCATCAAAAACGGATGAAAAATGATGAAGTTAGAGCATTTTTTTGAGCAGCAAATACTTATTAATCAACCCCCATACATTCGACTTGTAAGCCCCGTAGCTCGAAAATGTTCCATGTACCGGCATCCAGGTCTTGGCTCAAATAAATCAGGAAATCGTATACTCTCACTCGGTATAAGCCGTTTTCTCAGGCGAGTGTTGCACCAGGTGATCATTCCTTGTTAATCACGAGGGAGGGGGTCAGATTGATTATGTGATCAGGCAGCGAGGGGCAATCCCCCCACGAAATCGAAAAAGATGAAAATTTTTCCTAATGATCCCCTTTGTGTTTTTGGCCAAATTGTTGAATTTAAAAAAAATCATAATGGTCCCCTATATGATTTTTCACAAAAAATTTTCAAAATTTTCCATTTTTACATAAAAAATGTCTATTTTTTAAAGAAAAAAGTTGACCATGATCACGGTGGGGGG